>PVIA01005194.1:0-120393 GCA_004024845.1 Tonatia bakeri
TTTTCTCCCCTTTACTCCCAATCAAGCCCACCCACCCCCCTCCCAACTTCCCTCCCATTACCACCCTCCCCCTAGTTTTTATCCATGTGTCTTTTAACTTTGTTCCTGTAAACCCTTCCCCTTTTCCCCTGAAATTCCCTCTTCTCTCTCCTCTGGTCACTTTCTGCCTGTCCTCTAATGCAGTGTCTTTGACTATATGAATCAATGTTAAATTTCCTAAATTTGGTAGCTGGAGTATGGTATGTAAGAGAGTGTCCTTCTACTTAGGGAATACTGAAGGGTTTAGGGTTAAAGAGCCATGATGTGTGTAACTTACCCTGAAATGGTTAAGGAAGAAGTTAGGTGTGTATATTTGTGTGTATTGTATACACACCATATGTGTGTGTGTGTGTGTGTGTGTGTATGCACACACACACATGAGAGAGAGAGATTGAGAATATACACAATCTCAGCACCAACAGCCTCCACATGTCAGTGGCTTGCAAGAATTCTTTCTCACTTATGAACATGTTGGCAAAGGGTGAATCTGGTGAATTAGGTAAATCCGATCAATGGGTATGAAGATGTTCCTTGTGCCGTTTCTGTTCTTGCAACTCTCGTGCACCACTGAAATGATTTCCAAATGAGAAGTTTTTAGACAGCCCTGTATTTTGTTGGCCAGTTTTCAGACCCCCATTTTATTAAGTATTTTGTACTTTGGTTGATATGCATTTTTATTTCTTTTAATTCTGTATTTTCAATACATTCCTCAGTTTCTATGGCCAGGCCTTTTTACATTTTAGTGTTTCTTTGTCTCCTGAAAGTGGACATTTATAAATCTTCTTTCTTAATTTTTATGTGTAGAATAAATTAGAGGGTAGAGTTTTCTCTTACATTGAATTAAAATTTTGTCTCCTAAATGCTAGGAACTTAAAAGCTTTAAAATATACTTGACATAAGCATACTTGATAAAATAATAATTACACTGTGACCTGATTAAGACATGAATCTAAAGAGAAATTGCATTTTTCTTCTTTTTCCAGCAATACCTACTTTTTCCACATGAGGCCCTTCAGTATTTATTTCTCTGAATGGATTAGTTTCTGTTCTTAAGGAAGGTAGTTCTGCATTAATTAATAATCAAAATTTGTTATCAGAATTTAATAAGATTCAGTAGAAAAAGATGGGACATAGATTAAAAAAATAAACAAGAGAAAGAATCTTATATGATGAAAAGTGAATTGACATAAGGAATAGTATAGCATTGGGTTGGCCAAAAAGTTCATTTGGTTTTTTTCATAAGACGGCTCCAGTAGCAGCACTTAGTTGTCTTTAACTTCATTTGAAACAATTTTGTTAGATTGTATTGTGACAGCTGTCATATCACCATGCATTTAAAAATAACTTACTGAAATTGGTGGATTTTTGTATAGTCATTTAATATTGAAGATGGAAGAAAACACACATTTTTGGCATACTATGCTTTATTATTTCAAGAAAGGTAAAAACACAACTGAAACACAAGAAAAGGTTTATGCAGTGTATGGAGAAAGTACTGTGACTGATCAAATGTCTCGAAAGTGTCTTGAGAAGTTTCACGCTGGAGGTTTCTTGCTGGATGATGCTCCGTCAGGTAGACCAGTTAAAGTTGAGAGCGACCACATCGAGACATCAATTGAGAATAGTCAATGTTATACCCTGTGGGAGATAGCTGACATACTCAAAATATCCAAATCAATAAGGTTATTGGTGAAAATGAAAAAATGTGTCTTATTTTATGGAAAAATCTGAACAGACTTTTTGGCCAACCCAATAAATAATGAGCTTTGGATGAGACCATGTACATTTATACTCTGACCCTGCCTCTTGCTTGCTTTTGACCTTGGTCAATCAAAGTCACTTTTCTAAGCCTCACTCTCTTCATCTGTAAAATTAGTTTGATAAGGGTCACTCACAAGTGTGTAAGAAGCATTAAGTAAGGCTATATGCATAGTGTAAATGTATATAGCACATAGCAGGCACTCGACAAATGTTAACTATTATGGTCATTATTATGAATAACAGAAGAAGAAATATTAGGTGCTGACAAGGAGGTGGAAATGATTTGTTTTAATTATTTGATTTAGAGGAAGAAAACTTAATTCTGGCTGAGGGATGAGGAAACTTTCTATAGAGAGGGTAACACCTGAACTGGACCAGACGTAGAGAGGGAAGATCCTTCCAGCCAGAGGGTACAGCAAGAAAATTCTGGTGTGAAAGGAAAAGTCTTATCTTCAGAGTCAAAATAGGCTCTCTTTGTTGCTAACTCTACTATTATTTGTTAATGTATCTGTGTCTTCATTTCTAAAATGTGATGATAATATCAGTCTTATAATTTGTTCATGGAACTTGAGTCAGGAATGTAGTAGGCTCTTAAAAATAATAGTTTTTTAAATATATTTTATTGATTATGCTATTACAGTTGTCCATTTCCCCCCTTCATTCCCCTCCACCCTGCACACCCTCCCCCACCCACATTCCCCCCTCTTTAGTTCATGTCCATGTGTCTTAAGTTCTTTAGCTTCTACATTTCCCATACTATTCTTGCCCTTCCCGTCTGTTTTCTACCTACCATCTATGCTACTTAATTCTCTGTACCTTTTCCCCCCCTCTTCTCCTCCCACTCCCCTGTTGCTAACCCTCCATGTGATCTCCATTTCTGGGGTTCTGTTCCTGTTCTAATTGTTTGCTTAGTTTGTTTTTGGTTTTGTTTTAGGTGTGGTTGTTAATAATTGTGAGTTTGCTGTCATTTTACTATACATGTTTTTTACCTTCTTTTTCTTAGATAAGTCCCTTTAACATTTCATACAATAAGGGCTTGGTGATGATGAACTCCTTTAACTTGACCTTATCTGAGAAGTACTTTATCTGCCCTTCCATTCTCAATGAAAGCTTTGCTGGATAGAGCAATCTTGGATGTAGGTCCTTGCCTTTCATGATTTGGAATTTTTGTGTTCTTTTATCATCATTATTAAAGGTCCTGGGACATGAGGGAATCATGGAAGTGTCAGGAATAACATTTGGCAGGGGGATGCAGGTATGCTTGGGTCAAAGCCTATAGGCACTTGAATACCAATCTAACATTTTAGACAATGGGCTGCCATTGAAGATATTTCAAAGGGGGAAAAAATGGTTAACTTGTGCCATGTATGATCTGACCTGTCTGTTTCCATCACATTCTACATCTAACTTGGTCCTGTTTTTAAAAATCTGCAGAATTTTTCCACTTTCACCCTCCCCATCATCATCACCTGTCTATGTCGTAGTTACCGCTTCCTACCAGATCACCCTGCTTTTACCCTTGCCCCACCCCCGTGAGGTCTAATCAGAGCACAGCAGCTGGGAACATCCTTTTAAAACTTGAGTAGAACTCTCCAGGACTTTCCCTCTCACTCAGAGTGAAAGCCAAAACCCGATAAGTGGAAGCCTAAGAGGAAATGTCAAAACCTCCAAGAGCCTCCTTGATCAGTCTTCCCATCCCCATCCACACCCACCTCCAGTGGCAATTACACACGTACACAGTGTGATATTGGTGGTAAAGAAGAAATCACATTGCCATTTTTATCTTTGACTTCTATTCTAAGAAAATCTTGAATTGAAATTCAAATTACTGAAAATCTTTATAAAACTCACAACTCAGTCAAAGTTTGAATTAATTGATCATTGATATTGGTAAAAAGAAGTTCTTGAGCATTTATTTTGTGCCTTCATTGAAGATCTTTAATCTTCCGTAAAATATTTCTCCTAATCTCTTATCATAGCTAAAATTACCATATCAGTCTAAATAAAAATGGTTTATGCTTTTATGCAAAAAATCCCAAGCCATTTTACAGCTGGCCGAAGTTACCGGTGTTGAACATTTACTTCTGATTTCAGGTGACTAATTTCATTGCTTCTTATTTGACTCTTCAGAGAAAACTTAACAAATTTACCATTCCTTTGCAAAAACCTCTTTATATTGCTCACTTTTTATATGCTTAAAAAATATTTTACACAACAAACAGCACTGTAAGTTGCCATCGCACTCATCTGGAAATTTGCAACGTACCTTCTTTTCCTCTCTTTTTATCATTCTGCTTATATTACCAGCTAATTCATGTCTACTTTATTATATAAAATTATACAATATTGTACGATGTTCCTTAACTTTATATTAAAGTTCTTCCCATACCCACTCTTTTAAATACAAAAAAAAATTTAATTCTAATAGAAATGAGTATATCAATTTAATTACCAATCATGACTTACATATGTATTACTGTAACCCATGCTGCATTCATAAAATATTCAGATAAGCACAGTTAAACTGACATATAAAAGTTTTGAAATTAATTCACTCATTAACAGTAACCCAATCAGTGATGTGTTTATGTGTATTCCAATGACTCACATTCCTGACGCAAACACAACAGTGCAGCGGTGATCTTAAATGATGCAGTGATTAAAATGAAAGACAATTATACCAAAACAAGAAATTTCTGTGTAATGGAAAAGTAGTTTATACTTCTTAACTTTTTTTAATTTAAATACAAACTAATTAAAGTTAAAACTTGACTTTTTTATTCGACTCATTATATTTCAAGTGCTCAATAGCTGCATATAGCTAGTGGCTAGCACATTGGATAATGCGGATCTAGAAGTCTGCCTTCTGGCTAATCAAGTTGTGGTTCAGGACTGGCAGTCAGCAACACCTGGAACGTAGTTAGAAATGCTGTCTCAAGTCTTACCCCAGGCCCACTGAATCAGAATCTGCACTTAACAAGTGCTTGGATGGTTTACATGCACCTTAAAATGTGAGTAGCACTTGTCCAGGTAATAGTCAATGGTGGATTTGACTGGGTAGTGGGTGTGGGATTATATCAGATACATTACAGGGGTCTGTGTGGAAGATACTATGAGGGCAAAGTCAACCAGACTAACAGTGATAGAATGTATAGTAACAGTCAGAGAGAGCAGTCAAGGCTTTATAATGTGATTGAGAGGCTGTAATAATGCGATTAATAGGAGAAATGAGACTGAGAGTAAAGAAGTTTTAATTAATATTATTTAGTGTATATTTTCCACTTTTAGCAAAAATAATAAAAAGTATATTTATTTGTGTTTACAAACCAACATGCATGCATACTAATACAACTATTCATCTCAGAAACAGACATTGCTATAAAATATGCTACCCAAAATCCACTTGATACTGTCCATTTTTAGGTATATTTAATCACCTTTTAAGAATGTGCAATGCCATTATTTTGGGGATATGTGTATTGTTAATAAAAGAATTCCTGTACTTTAGTGAGAATAACTACCTCTCCATTTTTTTAAGGATTAATATCTTTTTTCACAATTAGCAAAAGAGTCTTTAAAAATTACAAGTAGAGAGAATGTACACCTTTTCTCTGAAAAACTTTTAAAATGAGAAACTTGAGTTATACAAAACTTGGCAAAATTTCTTCCCCTTTGTTTGGTATCCTTTTGAAGATCTTTACATGAAATTAGTATAATACTAATAATTTCTCTCTATAGATAGATAGATAGATATCTCCTTTAGTACATAGGTAACCTAGTTATGAAAATACTACTAGATTGATTTTCAATTTATTTTACAACAATGGTTTCCAGTTACTTCTAAAGGGAGAAGAAAATACAATTTGATATCCTTTGCTTACTCACTTGTAAGCTTTTAATTGAATTATTTTGAGATAGTGGCCTGATCCTAAGAACAGAATAATCTCCTCTTTTTGAAGGTACATTACCTATTTTAAACTGTGGAAATTAATTTATCTTTTTTAATGTATTGATTCAAAAGAAAGCAATGAACAAAAGAGGGAGAAAGGGGAAAAGGGAAAAGGAAAAGGAGAGGGAAGGAAGAAAGAAATACAAAATGAAAGAACAAAGTCTTAGGGCATCCATTTTCATCAGAAATATGAGGTACCTTCCTGTATTAAACCCAGCATGACTACCACATACTTTACTGACTATTTTGTCAAGAGTTAGCTGTTCTGTTCCCTAAAATCTAAGTGTTTTTGATGAGTTCTTATGCCTTACAGAATAAACCAACTTTACCATTTAAAATCATGAGCACAAGTTCCCATAAAATTACACTTCTTGTTATTTTTTCTTCAAGTTTTAACAACTTTTAACAGGCATGGGCCGTCTTCTAGCAACTCCCTTTGATCAACAACTTTCCAAATCCTGCTCTCACACTTAAGTTGTTTGTAAAGTTCCTTTCAGCATAGTGTTATGACCTAAGGCAGCAATGAATTGGTGAAAAGTCCAAAACCGAAATAGTTAGCTTGTCTGAACCAGTCTTTGCCCTAAAGAAACACAGGAAATTGTTCATTTGGCAACTTCTCCTGATTCAAATAAGCCCAGTTGTAGCTGGCGTCGCTGGCTTGTGCAAAGGTTGGGTTGAATGCTTGAGTCCTCAGTCAGAAAAGGAAGGTCACATCAGCACAGGATTCTCTCTGGATGGTTGCGGCTGAGCATAAACTTCGGTACAGCTGGTGCAGCTGGCCTGTGGGCTATCTTGGTTTACGGAGTAAGCAACAAAGGAAACTTTAAGGACAGAATAAATATACTGTCTATAAAAGGATCAATAAAATGCGATTGCTAAAGAAGTATTCATGTTTTTACACTTTCAGAGATTGTGTTTCTTTGTGCAGTTATTAAAGAAGCAGTAAAATCTCTAATTTCCAGAATTGATGAGTTCCCACACTCCTTTTATTCTTTAGTGATCTGAACTTTTAATAGTGTATCAGTATAGTAAATATTCCAAGATGCCAATCTCGTCTCTAGAGGGGAAAAGGAGAAAAACACATCTATTTGTTTGTTAGTCTTTTCTGTTGTAAAAGCTTTCTCTAGTAAAATGTTCTTATGTTGCCATTTCAGATGGTCACTTGTGACCTCAGGATATCAACTCTTATGTTCTATGAAAAACCCTCTTTACAAATGTCCCTCATGACACTCTTTTATTGCCACGGCCACCTCCTTCCACCCATTCCCTTTCCCTAACACCTGGTAACCACTCATCTTCTCTATACCTCTATAATTTTGTATTTTTAAGAATGTTTTATGAATGTTTTCAGACAGCTTGTCACTTTGGGTGTTGGCTTCCTTCACTCCACATAATCCCCTTGGGATCCATCCAGGTTGTCACATGCATCCATAGATGGATCCTTTTCAGTGCCAAGTGCATCTATGACGGTGATGGAATCTGATTAAGGTCAGTGGGTTGTCTCAGCGAGGTTCCCTGGTTTTGCTGTTCTGCTGTAGTAATGCAAGACATAACCATCACAGGAGAATGAGTGGGGTACAGGGAACCTCTGTGTTATTTCTTGCAACTATGTTTAATCTGAAATTATCTTACAATGATTTTTAAAAAGAAAAGAGCTTCTTTGAGAAAAGAAATTATAAAGCTCTTATAATGCTAGACAGCAACCTAAGTGGAAAAACTTATTCAACAAACCTGGTTGGATTTATTTTTCAACATTAATTCCCTTTATGTAGAACAAAAAAATGACCACTGTATTCTCCGCCATTAGACTTTGCCCAAGAAACTGCCTAAGTTGCAGACGGCATGCTTGGGACGGAAGGCGAGGACAGCCAGCTGGCGTCCCTGTTTGCGCAGACACCAGCCGTAGCTAGTGAGTCAGTGGAGGTGAGTGCTGCATTCTAAGCAAGCACTGGCAAACGCAGATGGCTTTTTCAGAACCCCCATTTCCAAATAGTTGTGTTTTTTACCATTTTGAGAATTCTGAGAGGAATTTTATTATTCCATTCATACCACAGAACCCATTTTAATTGTGTCAGATTAATTAGAATTGCAGAATTTTCAATACTGGGTGAATTGGGAAAGGAGTTGATCTTATTCTTTACAGAAACCTTGCAGTTCATTCAGTGACAGTATTTTCTGTAGTTTTTGGCTTAGTTAGAAATGATGTTAATGTTCTGGGTTCCATACCATGAGCCACTTGTTTTCTGGCTGTTGAGGGACCACATTCAACTAGCCTGCTTGCTTTCTCTCCTTTAATTGAATTTATTGGGGTGACATTGGTTAACAAAATTATATAGGTTTCAGGTGCACAATTCCACAAGACATCATCTGTACACTCTTATTTCCCAGCTGTAAGAAAGAAAGAAATCTTACCCTTTGCAACAGCATAGATGGACCTGGAGAGCATTATGCTAAGTGAAATAAGCCAGTCAGAGAAAAACAAGTACCATATGATTTCACTTACATGTGGAATCTAATGAATAAAATGAACTAACAAGCAAAAAAGAGACAGACTCATAGATAGAGAGCAGGCTGACCGCTGTCTAGGGGGTGGGAGCTTGGGGGCTGGGTGGAGTGGGGTGGAGGGATTCCGAAAAAAAAAAAAAAAAAACAGGAAAAAAAACTCCTGAACAGGGACAGCAGCATGGTGATTGCCAGGGGGAAGAGGGTGGAGGGTGGAGAAGGAGGGTATGCGGGGATAAATGGTGATGGAAGAAGATCTTCAACAGTCTTTAATAAATTGTTTCACACATGCCTGCAGTAACTTATAAGGGAGGCTTGGCAAGGGAATTTAAGAGACATTTATTTCATGCTTATTTTGTGTGGATGCACTGTGGAAGCCTGACATACTCTCTACAAGGAGCTCTCAATCTAGTAAGGAAAAGAGCAAACACTCACTTTCTACCAAGCATTTCGGAGCAGGTGCCCTTAGCTGGTGAGCTGTCGCAGGCATGACCGGATTCCGGAGTAGGCATTACTCCCTATAACTGCCCTTGTTTAACTAAAACCAAATCCAGATCTCTAAGACTCCAGTAGTCAGTTGCTAAGAGAGCACCTTTCAGGGTGTATTGTAAACATCTCTGGGTTAGAGCAATATAAATTTGGCTGACAAACTAGTAAATTTTACCCAAGGAGGAAGTAGTGATAAGGCAGTTGATACTATAAAATTCTTATCTTGGCAGCTTACTATGTGAGAAACACTTTTGGTATTCTTACTTAAATATGGGACTCGTGACATTGTGTTACATGATTTATATTCACAAACTATTTTAGAATTAAAAACAAGACTTCTCTAGGCATACCTAACCCAACGTAAATAAATCACCCTATTTGAAAATATACTTTGATTTGTTGTTATCTATGTTAGTTGCCAAGGATCATCCATGACCATGCTTTTCAAATTAAATTGTGGATTCCATCACAATTCTTCAGCATTGAAGGCAGCTGCTTTCCTGATGTGACCTTTCCTAGTGACATGCTGCCCCTCTGACCTGCGTTATTCATGTCCCCTTACCACTCCTGCTATTTCTTCCTCACTTCTCTCTCATTAACCAGTAAGTGTGTTCCCCGTCTTCCCACATCATTTTATAAGATATCTTTATTGTAGTTATTAACTCTGTCTCTACCAAATCTGTCATAAATATTTTCACCTATGTGCAAATTGCCTTTGTAATATTTTCAGAGTTTTTTAAGCACAGGTATTTTTGTGTTATTAAATCTCTCTTTCACATACATATTTACCTAGTCTTCCTTCCACATCTATCATTATTTAACCCATTTAAGAAATTATTTCATTTGCTGAATGGTATGAGGTGAAGGTCTATACTTTACACTTTTTTCCAAATAGTTTGTAGTCACAGCCACTTACTGTTTTATGATATCTCTGTTATCATAAATGACATGCTTATATAATCTAGGGCCTGTTTGGGGCATCTGGTCTTTTCAGTTGCTTTGTCAGTAAATATTTATTGGGTGAATGAATGTTCTATCTAACTCTTCTTTGGCCCCTCCTAACTCTTGCAGCTTTATGTGTGCCCTAAGTGCTTGGGCCCTGTCCGGTCTTCCTCCTTTGTTGTTGTTGCTGGTTTTCAAATCTGCTTACCAGTTCCCACTGGTTCCTTTCTTCCAAATCAACTGAAGAATCATATTGATTATTTAGATCTTATTACATCTAGATTCAAATTGAGAACTCTTGGTCAGTTCCTTCAAAACAAACACAATTTGATAAATTCAGATTCTGATTGAATTAAACCCAAGGTTAGTGTAGAAAGAATGCATTTATGTCATTAAGTGAGATCTCCCTTAAACTCCAAACTTCAGATTAATTTTAAGTGTTTACTAGGAGAAAAGTAGGCTTTGAACTGTACCAGGCTTTGATGAACAAGGTTGAAATTATGATTATGGAAAGAAATTTCCAACACCACAAATGTTCCCTTTTGGTACATTTATTTCCAAAACTAGAGAAGCAGGAAAATAGGGTTTTGTTATATGTCATTCATCACTGGACTGGATGATATATGTTTTAGATTAAATGTGTTGTTTTGACTAATATTTATACTGTGTATAAGCTCACATGATAAAATTTACCAGACAGATATGCTTATGTGCCTGTCTTTGATTAGAGGCTTCTTTTTATAAACAGAGATTGAAAATTGTTTCTTTGATAGTCTTTGATGTTCAGAAGCAGGTCTCAATTTTGCACTTTTTGGAGAATGGGGTAGCATCAGGTGAAGAAGTCGACAGCTCTTGGGAAGGTTAATTAGAGCTAATTATAATTTGACTGACCTCCTTTTCTTCCAAAAAGCTCAACCAAATCTTCCTTAGCAAAGTGAGCACTTTGCTTTTTTCATACTAATTAAAGAAAATATTTGTTTCTTGGATTTGCAAATACCTATTATTTTATACACTTTAGAAAGAAGTGTCATAGCATAAATCATTGAATCAGGGTTATGGGTGGGTGGGGTTGGAAAGGACCTTCAAGATATATAGTCCTTTTGAGAGCATGTACTATGTTAACTTATGATCGGAAAATGTAATTCCTACGGAAATGTAAGCCAGTGTGCATAATTTTTTTATCTTTAAATTTTTAGATGTATTTAATGAAAAAATGAAGAAGTGAAATTATCAAACAATAAAGTACAACTGTCTCTTTTCAACCTTGATTTTTTTTTCATTTCATTTGGTTTTGACGTAATCTCACTTGCTTGATTAGTACACAAAAGGATTTTTGTTTAATTTAGATATAAAAGGAATCTAATGAAATAATTTGATTTTTATTATGTGGTGTTTTTCATAGCATGCTTTGTGATTGTTATTATAATTATTCATTTAAATGAAATATAGTTCTATTACTATTCCCATAAAGTTGAAACCTTTAATGAAGAACTTGCCTATGAAAACTTCTTACCTAATATAGTTCTCTAGGGCAACTATTATAGGATATGAAAAACCAAATAGTCATTGGCCTTGCCGTCAACTCCGGTCCATCTCCCACTGCTGTTCGGTGGAGCGCCCATTCGTATCAGGCGGGGTGTTTACACTCAGACAGCCTGTGTTCTCATTGGGGCTGTCAAGACCCTTTCATTTTAGAAATGTAGGTAGTAACATAATTGTATTTTAAAGACAGTTCAAGATAGCAGCAGGAGCTACTAAGTGGTGTGTGACTAATTACAGATAACAGATGTAAAAGACAAAAGGAGGGGAAGATCATTGTAAGCTGAAGTGGGCTGGAAAGATTAGAGAAGGTAAGGTGAAGTAGATTTCGAAGGATAGATGAGAATCGGATAAAGAAAAAAGGGGGAAAGCGTGTACACCTAGTGGAAGGAATAACGTGCTCAAAAGCATCTTCGAGGTGGGGAGTTTCATCTGGGGGACTGGAAGGGCGTGTTCCTGGATGTGGTTGTCGTGGGAGAAAGCTGAGTGTGCCGAGGCTGGAAGGATCGGTTTGGAACAAGCAATAGAGAGCCTTGAACTATGGATATTGAGGATGTATTTTATCATGTCTCATGTACTTAGGCTTGGAACCTAAGGTGGAATTGAGCAGTATTTTAGGAAAGTGGTCCTTCAGCAGTGATGTGCAGAACACACTGCACTGAAGAAAACAGTAGGCAGGGTGATCGCTTCCATGATTTCATATTACCTACATGTGAACTGGCAACAGCAGGAATCAGTAATGTGGTGGTGAGCGTGGGAATTAAGGAATGGCTACAAGTGTGTCATAAATGAAGACCTCACTGTGCTTAATAGCTGGCTGGTGAGGAGGCGGAGTCGTGGGCCTGCTGTGTGCGAGGAGGGAGTGAGGGAGGACAGGGAGAGAGCACGTGCCAGAGTCAAGTGTAAAGCACAGCGGATCAGTTCTCCCCCCAGATGTGTCCATGCTTAAGGGACAAATTGTAATTTGTTTATGAATGTCTTTAGATTACTTTGAGATCATCCGTTCAGAAGAGTATCGTACCTGTTTTACTAAATCTGACACATAAGTCAAGGAAACTAGATATAACTGGCTTTTAAACACTTTTCCCTCAACAGCCCTCTTCCTGGAGTAACCCTAATCTTTTTCACAAGATGTAATGGGACCCAGACCAAGAAAGGTTTTCCAGTGAGTGAATGTAGGAAGCTGATAAGAGAAGTATTCTTTTGGGCTTGGTCGCGTAAGTTACATTCCACTGAAACATATATCTCTTTGAAGTCTCCTTTTTCTCCTGTCAGCCATTGACATTTGAAAGATTTATTGATCAACTTAAAATTACAGAACTTCTGGGGGCGGTGACGTGGACGTGCGAGCCGAGTGACACACGTGCAACTGCTGTTGGTGCTTGTCCCCCCCTTCGGGGGCCGTCACCGCTCACAATTAGAGAGGGGATTTCACGTGACGGTTGCTGACATTAAAAAAGACGTGTGTGCATTATCTTTGCAGGCCACATCTCTGACTTTCAATAACCGATATTACTAACTGAGTGCCTCAGGAAAGTCCTTACTAAATCATCTAGTTTAGCTCTCTAATCACATAGGTAATTATGTATGTTTTTCAAAAGCTGTAAACAGGAATGGGAAAAAAAACTGTAACAAGAACCATAACAGTTTCTTTAACCCTCTTGTGAGAGTTGTTTTGACCTTATGAAGAAGGTATTGTTATTTCCCATGGTACAGATGAACGAACTGAGTCTTAGAGAATCATACCACTAGAAAGTGGGGGAAAAGAACCCTATCTAAGACTCTGACTTCGGTATAGCTCATCTTATGCCCATGTTTTTGAGTTCTATATCATGTTGCTGCATGGGGAAGAACCGTTTGCTGTATGTGGAAAAACACACACCCTATTGTCTTCCTTCTGGGTTCATACTGCCCTTTGTGTGCATTTATAATGCCCTTTGTCTCAACACAGTCACACAGCTAAGGTCAAAGTATGTGTAGCCTGTGACGATTTTCATTAGTGTGAATTACATTTTCAAAGAAGAATTTGGTCTGATCTTCCTTGAAGATTCATTGTGAAATTGTGAGGTGGAAAAATTCTCACTTTACAGTGGGACAGTATGAGTTGAAAACATTTCCTGTCTCACCCAAAAAATAATGATTCAGATATCTTACTTCATAATCCAAGTCCCTTTTAGTGTATCTGCTCATACTGTTTAGTATTCAAAAGAATAATATATTGATTTTTCTGACTTACTATTACACCTTAGTATCTCTTTTATTTTTTAACTTTCTAAACTGAATTACTCTTTACCTCCTACAAAGTAAATCAGTGCACTGGCTGCAGTGTTTCCCCGGATGGGGTTTCGGGCTTGTGCTGAGGTCCTGGGAAAATTCTGGCTCCGTTGTTACCGACATAGGAGGCTTTACAGTTAGTTAGTTATCAGAAGACACCTGGGGGGGAGAGAAAAAATGGATTTATGTGATTCTATATTGCTAAGTACAGAATACTGCTGCTATCTTTTCTTTTCTGCTCCTTAGACTAAGAGTCATCATTTCACGCACTAATCTTTTAAACACCCATTCAGTGGGAATTGGGCTAGAACTTTGCCAAGGGGTCACATCTGCCAGCCTGACAGTTGCACCTTTACAGAAGAAATGGCATGAATTTATTCAGCATCAAAACCTTTTACCACCCAAATGCATTTCACACTGTATTACCATTAGTGCACCGTAATGACTATATAAATTCCATCCAGATTCTTCATTTAATTAACTAGCATTCTTTGGGCAAAAACCAAAGTGCTGTTTTTATAGAGGAATAAAAGCTGCATGAAGTGAGTGCGAAGGAGACAGGCCATCAAATTAGCTGTTCTTCACGGCAGCATGGATAACTCCCTGCCCTCCTCTTTCTCTTCGGGGACAGCGTGTTTTTGTTTTCTAGCCTGATCGGATGGGAAATGGAGAACGACATAGCCGCCTTGAACATTTCTGAGCAGATGGTAATGGCCACATCCTAAGCTCGTGTAGGACTGGGCGATGATGATATTGTCATCTATGAGCGGGTTTTTAGCACTTTTTATGGTTGGAAAGGTAGCATGGCATAGTAGCCAAGAACATGAACTTTGTAACTAGACTTCCTGGTTCAGATGCTAGCTCAGCCACTGGCTAAGTGTGTGATTCTGAGCAAGTTACTTAACCTTTCCGTGCTTCAGCTTCCCGTCCCTTAAATGAACATAATAATTGACGTACCTCACACAGAAGCATGCAGACGAATGGAGGCAATCCATGTAAAACACTTAGCGAGCTGCCAGCACACTACGGCATTGCCTCCTGTGCGCACAGCGACAGGCCAATGTGAAGTTGACTCCGCTGCGACAAGGTCACTCCTGACCACCTGTGCTGAACTAAATGTGACTGATGTGGCTAGATAAGTGTCCTCTTATTTCCCTGGTTATTTCTTTTTATAAGTACCTTTTTATGATAAGATAATTACTTTACAAAATAAGAAAATAAAGTTCTGCGAACTAAGGGTACAGTAGGTGGTTGGTTGGCCACGTCTTCCCATCCTGCACCCTGCTGCCAGATTTAGCTTTCTGAGGCGCTGTGTTCTCCTCTCTGCTCAGAAGGCGTCCAGACTTCCCCAGATAGAATTCAAAATAAATATCTAGAAATCAGTTGTATTTTTATACACCAGGAAAGGGAAACTAAGAAAACAATCCCATTTACAATTGTATCAAAAAAAAAAAAAACCCTAGTGATAAATTTAACCAAGAATTTAAAAGATCTATACTCAGAATTATAAGACTTTGAAGAAACTGAGAAAGATACAAATAAGGGGAAATATATACTGTGTTCATGGATAGGAAGAATTAACATCATTAAAATGTCCATACTACCCAAAGCAATCTGTAGATTGGATGTAATTTCTCTGAAGATACTAATGGCATATTTCACAAAACTAGAGCAAATATTTCAAAAATTTGTATGGAACCACAAAAGACCCTGAACAGCCACAGCAAAGAGAAAGAAGAACAGAGTTCAAGGAATCATGCTACCTGATACCAAACTATACCATAAGGCCATAGTAATCAATACAGCATGGTACTGGCATAAAAAAATAGACATGTAAATCAATGAAACAGAATAGAGAGCCCAGAAATAACCCCGTGCCTTTATGGTCAGTTAATATTGACAAAGGTAACAAGAACATAATGGAGAAGTAAAAATAGTCTATTCAATAAATAGTGTTGGGGTAACTGTACAGATACAAGAAAAAATAAAACTAGATCACATTCTTACATCATACACAAAAATAAACTCAACCTGGATTAAAGACTTAAATGTCGGGCTCGAAACCATACAAATTTTACAAAATAGCATAAGCAGTAAAATCTCTAACATTTCTCATAGCAATATTTTTTCTGGTATATCACCTCAGACAAGGGAAACAAAAGAAACAAAAAAAAAAAAACAAAGGGGACTACATCAAATTGAAAAGTGTTTGCAGAGAAAAGGAAACTGTCAGCACTAAATGGGAAGACATATTTTCCAATGATACATTTGATAAGGGGTTAATATGCCAAATTTATAAAGAGCTTATAAAACTCAACACCAAAAAACCCCAAACAATCCAATTATAAAATGGGCAAAGAACCTGAGTGGACACTTCTCCAAAGAGAACATACAGGTGGCCAATAGACATATGAAAAGATGCTCAACATGGCTAATCATCAGAGAAATGCAAAGGAAAACCACAGTATCACTTCACATCTGTCAGAATGGCTGTCATCAAGAAATCAACAAAAAACAAGTGCGAATGCGGATGTGGAGAAAGGGGAGCCCTTTGGCACTGGTGGTGGGAATGCAGACTGGTGCGGCCAGCAGTGTGGATTCACCTCAGAAAATTAAAAATGGAACTGCCTTGTGGCCCAGTGATTTTACTTCTGGGAATTTATCCAGAGAAACCCAACACACTAATTTGAAAGAATATATACACCCCTATGTTCATTGCAGCATTATTTAAAATAGCCAAGATTTGCTACATTTACACAATGAATACTACTCGGTTGTAAAAAAAGAAGGAGATCTTACCTTTTGCAATGACATTGATGGACCTGAAGAATGGTATGCTAAGGGAAATAAGCCAGACAGAAAAAGACAAATGCCATGTGATTTCACATGTGTGTGGAATCTAATGAAGAAAATAAACTAACAAACAAAAAAGGAACAGACTCATGGGTACAGAGAACAGAATGACAGCTGTTAGAGGGCAGAGGGGTTGGGGGGGTTGGGTGAAAAATGTGGAAGAATTAAGGAAAAAAACGCACAACTCATGAGCACAGACAACAGTATGGTGGTTACCAAGGAGAAGGGGTGGGCGGAGGTAGAAGAGGGTAATGGAGTAAATGTTGATGGAAGGGGAGTTGACTGCGGTGGTGAACGTGAATCCAGTACGTGGATGATGTATGATAGAATTGTATACCTGAAACATGCAACTTTATTAACCAGTATTGGCCCAATAAATTCAATAAAATGTCTTAAAAGGGTTTTTTTGCCCGTCATGCCATTTCCACCAAAGCCTAGCCCTGTCTCCCCCTCTTCTTAAACTTTTTTATTCATCGCTCCCCTATAGAAAGCACTGACTTCAGTCAAAACTGATCTCCCCTGCCCTTTCACAAATGCACCCCATTTCTTCTTCTCTGCTCTTGTTCTCATTCTTTGCTTTGTCTAACGTGCTCTACCCTCTCCCGCCACTTCTCTAAGTCACACCTAATGTTCTAAGCTGAGCCAGAAAGGGGAAGGTAAAAGATACCTTTGTGTTTTTTATGATGTAGCATGTTTGTCAGGATACAGTATCTGCCAAGTAAAGGTTGTTAAAATGATGTGCTGCTCTGTTCTACTTTCAGACTACATGTGGAATCTAACCACTCAACACTGTGTCCACCACTGTCACCCTTAGCCAAGCCGCAGTTATGTTTTCCTTTGTTCCCTTCCCTTTCTCCCTGCCACACCTTTGCCCACCCCCTACAGTCTACTCTCAGCACAGCAGCAAAAGATACCCACTTACAATTTAAGTAGATTGTATCACTTTTCTGCTCAAAACCCTCCACTCTCTTCCCATCTCACCCAGAGTCAAACCAAAGTCCTTATAATGACCTACAAAGCCCCTTAAGATTGGCCACTGCACCCCAACCCCACCCTTGCCCCCCCTGAAGTTACAAACAAACCACTCTGCCCCCATGCCCTGCTGCCCCCGTCCTGTCCATTACTCTCTACTTCAGCCACACTGGCTTCCTTGCTGTTCCCTGAAGACGCAAGGCACAGTCCTGCCTTGGGGCCTTTGCACAAACTGTTCCCTCTGCCCAGAAAGCTCCTCCTTGGAAAATCTTCATGGTTCCATCCTTCCTGCAGGTCTCTGGTCCAATGTCTTCACAATGAGATCTTCATTGATAATCTCTAATTTACTGTCCCTCCACACTGGAGAGTATATTTTCGGGGCAGATGGGAGGACTTTTGTTTATTTTGTTTAGTGCTCTTCCCTCAGTACCTAAAACAGAACTTGATGCAAAATAAGTTTTTAAAAAATAGTCTTGAATGTATGAATGAAAATTTGATCCTTAAAAATATGTCCATATTCCCAAACCTCCCCTCACTTCAACCATATTTAGGCTCAAAAAATCAAGTATCCTATAATAGCTTTGAGAATATTAAAATAGCCATAGTTGAATATTAGCCATGGCAATTGGAGCAGAAAGTTCCATTGCAGAGAAAAGAGATTCCGCATCAAGAAAAGAAAAGAACTGGTTTACAGTACAGTAACTGCCATGTTAAATTATGTCAGGGTCCTGGGGGACTGTCGCCCACCCAGCACCAGGGCACATTTAGCGAGAGCAAGTGGTTGGCCACCCCATCCTCTTCCTCACGTGGAGAATGTAGCTAAAATAGACAGGGTCGATTTATATTTCGTTCGTTTCTTTGTGCTTATCATCTGGTGACAGAGTGAAATGGTGAACCGAGCATTGAAGCTGGAATCAGACAGACCTGGGTCTAAATTCTGGCATTACTCTCTGACCTTGGATTGTGCAACCATCCTGAGCCTCTGGTTATGTATAAAATTATTTTTAAATGAGTCCTATCTCTTGGTGTTGTTATAAAAGTTAAATGAGAAAGACACATGGATCACCTGAGACATAACACATGTTTAATAGATGTCTTGTGAGCATTGCATCCTGTAGGAATAGCTATATATCTCGCTACTGAATTCTACTTTTTGGCTTAAATTGAAAAAGAGCAGTAGCAGTTAGACTGATGCCTGGGAGTAGGCTTGGGCTCCCGGGCGTGGGCCCTGGAGAAGCTCCACAACAGTGTAGATCTCTCAGCGGTAATGATGAAGCTTCCAGAGCCTTCCTAGAACCTGAGCCTTACCCCCTACTTGAGTTTTGTGGGAGCCTACTCTTTTTATCTTTTGAACCAATCTTATTCTTTTATCTTCTGTTTCCAGTTCTCTTCTACTTCCCTTATTTTCAAAATGTTATGCTAGGGGTGTGAAGTTGGAGATTCCATACTGAAAATCATCTTAAAAATCAACAAAGGAAAAGTAAGATCAGGCAGCTACTCTCTATAATACATTACATGAATGTTAATTTTCAATTGAGATGTGAGGAACAAGTACGTACTAAGTTTTGGAGTTACAACATCTTGAGGGAGGAAATATTTTGTTTAAACCACTGAACTATTTTTACATGTTTTTTTTTCCCCCTTGGCACCGATTTTGAAATCTTTAGGAAGCCAAAGCTGTCATTGAAGAAACCAGAGCGCTGCGAAGCCGGATTCATCTTGCTGAAGCCGCGCAGAAACAGGCGCATGGGATGGAAATGGACTACGAAGAAGTGATCCGTCTGCTGGAGGCCGAGATCACAGAGCTGAAGGCCCAGCTTGCTGATTATTCTGACCAAAATAAAGTGAGCAAAACAGGCCCCTCTCTGAGTTACCATGGTTTCCTTGCCGTTGTCATGTATCCTGTTTTCATTTTCTTTTCATCTGCACTTCTAAACTAGGTCAGTGTTTTTCTTCTATTATTCAATGACAGGAGGATGTGTAGCGAGGGGGGCCGTGGGGACACCGCTGCTAGCCTCCCTGTGCTCAGACGGCTTTGGTGGGGGGGAAGCTTGTGCCCCGCATTTACTTGGGTCACTGGTCAACATGACACAGCTCAGGCGTGAAATCCTGGAATTCTTTAGCATTTAATTGATTACATTGTTTTTCTCTTTTGTTTCTGCACGTGCTAATTTGTCTTACGGGGATGGGAGGAGGAGAGTCTAGGGATGGGTTTTGCCTTTTGATTAAAGCACTTACGGAAGTACGAAAGCTAAATAATTTTGCCGTAGGCCCAAGATAATTAATAGGAAGAAACTGAGTTTGAATGGAGCAGGCTCAAATTTCAACAGCAAGACACCGAATGCTGTTTAGAAGGCAATGTGAATCTTTTTATGGGCATGTCTGTGTGACTTTTTTTCCTAGAGTACATACTATATTCATTGAATGGTGTTCAAAAACTATAAAAGACACACAGATTTACTCCACAGAGGAAAGATAGACAATTAAATAAATTGAAATAGATATTTTCATAGAGTTCATTTATAAACATAATAACTGTTTATATATCTAATCCAATCGCCTTTCAAGAGAACATAAAGCGACTTTGAATTATTTACATCTATTTATTTAAACATAAGTTAAATACGTTAAATATACCAATGAAACTAGTTTTAGACAAGCAAAATACAGAAGAAAATCTGAAATTTTCTCAGGTTCACTCTTAAAAGTTACTGATGTGTTCCTCACATCCGGCAGTTTAAACCAGGCCCACGAGAACTCTGACGTTCCCGTCCGTCACCCTCGGATGACACCTCGAGGCCACCGGGAAACACACTGCTTGAGAAAGCTGCAGAACTTAAGAAATATCACATAGATTTTTTTTACCTTTGTCTCAGTATGTACAATCTAAAAATGGGATAGGTGCTTATTTTATGTGGGTAACTTTAACATGATTCTTTAAAAAATTTGGGGAATGATCAAAATATTAAAAGTATTTTTTCGAAGGAAAATTAGTCTTAAAAAAATACAACATTTAAGGAGTTCAGATGAATTTATTTAAATTTGTTTTTAAAGGCGTAGGTTTGAAATTCTGTCTTCCAGCTCTTGGTTGAGGAACAATTGTTTTAAGTTGTCTGGTAGTAAAATTAATTCAGTTCTTTTTTAGCATAATGGGGTTTTATGCCATTTCTCTTAACAATGCCCTTCACTGAACCATTAACCTGTCTCTGAAAACAATCCTTTTTTTTTGAAGAAGTGGTTTTAGGCATGGGCACCTCCACGTTTTCAAACCCAGACCAGCGGAGAGAGCATGCACAGAGACTGTGTTGGCTCCGTGGCCCTTTGATCTTTGTGTTTTTAGACTCAGTTTATAAATTCCACCAAAAAATTAGCCTTTTCACTGAAAACATATTAAGCAAATAGATTAATTTGGGAATAATTTACATATTTGTTGTTGAGCCTTGATTTACAAACACCACGGAGTCACAGAAAGGTGGATTGCGTTGTTAGATGAACTGAGTCGTTAGTGTGCAGAGTAACGATACAATTGTTGATGGTTGTTTTACCGTCATGGCCGATGTCTGCCAGTGTTCAAAGTCAGCTTGAAAAGAATGCTGCCGCCGTTTCATGTAGTTGTTTTACTTCCGATCGCGAGGTCAGAGTCAGTAATTGTGCGGTTCAGTTGCTCTCTGGTCATTCATTTGTCAGGGCAGTGCGTTAAAATCACACACACGGGGGCTTGTGATTAATGTTCTTTATGTATTTTGAAGTAATGCTTTTAGCTGCATTCAAGGGTGGAATTATGTTATCATCCTTTTCTGAAAATGTTGTAATTCTTCATTCTAATAATACTCTTTTCCCCTGACTGCTTGTTTTTGATTGATGTTGAAATAGCTACACTGGCTTTCTTTTGATTTGTGTTTACCTGTGTATTATTTTACATCCTTTTACTTTCAACTTGTCAATGTCCCTGTATTTTAATTGCATCTGTATGGTAAATAACATGTAGCAGAATTCCTCCCTCCCCGTTTTCATATTTTTTTTTTACCTTTAAGGATAAAGATAGTTTCAATTACATTCTTTTACCTGCTAATGTACTTGGCTTCATTTCTACCCTCTTAATTTGTACACTTTATTTGTCTCGTGTTTTCTTCTTGTTATTTTTCTTGCCAGCTTCTTCTCTTCTCCTCCTCCTCCTCCTCCCTGCCATCCCCTCCTTCCTCTGCCTCCCTCACGTCCTCTCCTCCCTCTCCTCCTGCACACCCTCCTCCTCCTGTTCGAATTGGTTCAGGTTCCTCCTGTGTTCTCCCACTCCCATTCCCTTTAGTTCCCTCTTCTGGTGCCCAGGTTATATATTCCTTTTCTAATTTTTAATGGTTATCTTAGAAATTCAACATTCTTTTGTAACTTAAATTATAAAACGAATCACTAGCTTTTTCCCTTCTTCTAAAAGTACTTTAGAATATAAAATCAATCATTTCTTCCTTCTCAATTTCTATTTTTGTCACTATTTTAGTTCTTTCTTAACTTGTAACACCATAAATGGGACACTGTTACAGTTTATTTTGTGCAGTGAACCTTTGTCTAGCTAGACCACCGCGTTTCCCATTTGCTGTGTTTCACATTCTTTCTTGCTTCTCAGACCTTCTTTCTAGAATTATTTTCCTTCTTTCTGAAGTACTGCTCTTAGAAATGTATTCAGCGAGGATCTACCAGTAATAAACTCTCCCCATTTGTGTTTCTCTGAAGACATCTTCGTTGAACTCTTGCTTTTGAGATGTACTTTTGCTGCCTTTGGAATTGTTGAGCTAACATGTAATTTTTTTCCGTGTTTTTAGGCCATGGTTGCAATAGTCATCAATCTGTCATTTATTTGCGATCTGGTGTTTCTTTTTGGGTGACTTTAAGATCTCTTTATCCTCAGCGTGCAGCAGTGTGACCGTGAAGAGCTGCGTGCTGACTTAGTTATTTAGGTTCACTGAGCTTCCCACATCTTTCCTGGGGAAATGTCTTTTGCAGATTTTTGTTTTGTTTTGTTTTAAAACCATAAGCGGTTATCTTCAGCTGTTTTTCTTTTACTTGTTCTGGTCTTCCCTGGGTGATTCAGATTGGACACGTGAAAGATCTTCTCGTTTTTTTCTCCTTGCCCCATCTCTCTCTCTCTTTGGTTTTCCAGTTCGTCTTTCTGCTTTATTGTAAGATTCTTCCAGCTCACTCATTCTCTTTTCAGCTGCATCTAATTGGACAGTAAGCAAGCTTATCAATTGAGTTTCTAATTTAATTATAATTGCTTTTTTTTATTTTTAAGATTGATTTTTTCTGTCATTGGGCCTGATTTGATAGTTTTTTATCCCTTTCCTTATGCTTTCAATTCCTTCTGAATTTTTGAAATATATTAAATATTGCCATGTATTCTGTATCTGATCACTCCAGTGTCTGTTGTTTTTACAGGACTGACCCTGTAATTTATTTCCTTCAGTGGACTTTCATTTATGGTAGCTAATTTGCTGAGGCCATGTGCTTTTGATACAATATATGTGACAATTACTTACGATTTGAGTTTAGAAAATATCCCTCCATAGAAACTTTGTGTTTTCTTCTATCAGCCTGAGACCAATTTAAACTAAAATTTCAATATACAAATTTACAGATTACATGGTAGTACACATTCTGGCTTTAAATCTACTTGAGTGGAGGCTTGTGGTTACTGCTTACTCAGTGGATACCGTTCTTAATTTGCTCACCAGAGCCAAAGTCAAAACTTTGCGCACTTCATCAGTTTGTTTCTTTCTAGTTCACCCTTTAAAGTTCTCCCATTTGCCATGTGTGCCCGATGAAACTGTAAACTGTAGGCCGCCAGTGCCCAGCATGCACCCTCAAAGCACATTTTGCTGCAGTGAACTTTCTCGAGTGCGCACCCCGCGTTGCTCCTGCTCGTCTCAGTGGGATCCCTGCACCGCCCGTGGAATGAGTCCCTTCCTTCCCTGCCAGCTCAGCTCTCCACTGCATTGTGTTACTTAAATATGTGTGTACATCTTCAGCACTTTTGGCCGTGCCTCAGTGGTAGGGGTTTTTGTCAGCATCTGGTAAGCCATGTTGCCAAAAAAACAAAAAAAATCCACTAAAACTAATTTAAATGTAATTTATTGTAGGAATCAATAAAGTTATATGAAGCTTATCTCATAAAATTTGTAGCACCCCTGTGCAGTTTAACTGTTAAATAGGCCATTATTTTTAAGTGCTGTCCCCAAATCAGAAGGTATACATAATAAAGAGAAAATAAATGATATGGCAGCGTTGGATTAACTAGTCAACAAAAACTGAAAGTAGGAGCCATTCATATTAACTAGAAGAAGAGTGTAAGGTGATCTTTTCGCTGTCTCTGCCCAGGAAAACGTTCAGGAGTTAAGAAAGAGAATCACAGTCCTCGACTGCCAATTGCGAAAATCGGAAATGGCTCGAAAATCTTTTGAGGCATCCACTGAAAAGCTCCTTCATTTTGTAGAGGTAAATTTTCCTATTATATTACTTTACGTTCATTTTTAAGCACTGTACAAGCAATTAACATATAAATAAATGTCAGTGTTTGGTGGGCTCAAAACAGCAATAATAACTTACAGTCAGATTAAAAATTGCCCAGATAATGAAAAGCCTAGCTAACATATACATCGTTAAGAAAAATAATTCAGACAGGTAACATGATCCCAAATATATGCTATGCTTTAGTGAATAATTTTTTAATAAAACTCTTGATTCTCTATAGACATTATTTGATAAATATTTACCAGTTACAAAGAAAAGTTTCTACGGTTGTTATATTTATGAGTAGAATTGCATGTTAATTAATTGATTTCCCCACCAATAACAGAAACACCTTGTAATCAATTAAGGGGATAGCATGAAGGAGGAGGTTATAAATATTAATTAAGCAAGAAAAGACATGTTAAAAGACTATCAAACTTAGAAATCTCCTTCACTATTTTGTTTGTTGCTAGGCTATTCAAGAAGTATTTTCTGATAATTCTGCTCCTTTAACAACTTTAAGGTAAGAATATTTGAATACTTTCTACAGAGTATGCCCACTGATTATAGTTTCATCTGGTATTTGTCCCAAATACTCTTAGTTTTTAAGATGCTGCATAACTCCTACTCAATACTGTTCTTCAATGTCTTATGGAAATAGATACAAGGACATATGGTTTTTGACCTCATCTCTGTGAAAGAAATTTCCTCGAGGTATTTAGCAAATCATTGTAACCTAGTACTCTAAAGTTGAAGTAGGAATCACCTATCTTGTCTTGTCAATAATTCTATAAAGATGAGGTGAACTCAAAGTTCCTTAAGCATTCTGTGTATGAGTAAAGGTTACTATACTAGTCACAGGCTTAGCACTAAAGGTAAGTGTCAAGCTAGCATATTAGTTGTGGCAAACGGCGGTTTATAAAACATGCTCAGGTAATCAATTTCTTGCATTTTCAGCATTCAATAGACATAAATTAAAAATATACTTGGAGACTACACCTTAATTTTGTTATTATTCACAGTTTGTTTCTGATTTAAAGTTTCTTACTAGGCACTACAATCATACTAATAACATTCATTGATTTCAAACGGCAAGAGTATGGTCATTTTGATGTATGATACAAAAGAACAATTTCTGTTTGTACATTTTCAAAGCAATTTTTTCCTCATCTTATAATAGCTGACATTAGCATTCCACTTCTAGCAATGTATGCTTGCAGAAACATAGGAAAATTCTTCCTTTTGCTATGAAAACAGCTATTTAATAAGTGAAGATGATATATTACATTCTTATTATATTTTAGGTTTCCACAGCATTTTTGAATTTAGAACAATTCCTACAGTAGTACACTTTTAAACTCATTTAATTGTAATGCTTTATTTCTTCTGATGAAGGAATTTGACATTTTTAATTGGTATGCATGCTACTTACAATGTAAGATAACTATGTGAATTCCATGGTGATTATTTTTAGTACGGATGTTAAAACACTCAGCAGTCAGATCCCCCTTGTATGAGTTAGGTATGTCCCCTGCCTCCAACCCCAAGGTCTCTTTGTGACCTTG
Organism: Tonatia bakeri; assembly: GCA_004024845.1. Taxonomy (NCBI): domain Eukaryota; kingdom Metazoa; phylum Chordata; class Mammalia; order Chiroptera; family Phyllostomidae; genus Tonatia; species Tonatia bakeri. Next base: position 25,387 of record PVIA01005194.1, read on the forward strand.
AATAATAATTCAAAAGTTCTGTTATTAAAAACGAATGTTAAAATGACTACTTAAAAGCCAGAGTCTGCCCTTTCCTTAAACTAGTTCATGGGGTGGAGGTGGGAAAGGTAACTTTAAGAAGTGACATTAAGAAAATTTTCACCCTGTCTTGAAAAGTTAAGTGCTAGCAAAATTTGGTTCAGTCTTTAATATACTATGTCTTCTGTAGTGGATATTTGTCTTGGTCATTCAACACAGAATAAAGGCTCTGTATTTGGATTTAAGAATTGATACTTTAATTTCTCTTTGTGAGTTAATCCCATCATACTTAAGAAGATGGAAAGTAAGTAATGATGGCTTTGTCATCAGTTTAAAGTAGTCTCTTTCCTCCAGTTGACTGGAGCATCGTCCCTTAAACTGAAAGGTTGTAGGTTTGATTCCCAGTCAGGACACATACCTATGTAGCAGGTTTTGTCCCCAGCGGGGGCACGTACAAGAGGCAACTGATTGATGTTTCTGTCTCACACAGACGTTTCTCTCCCTCTCTCTCCCTTCCTTCCTGTCTCCCTAAAATCACTAAGTATGTCCTCAGGTGAGGATTTAAAAAAAGTTGTCTCTTTTCAAGTAAAAGTTTTAGCATAATGACTTTTTACAGTAAAACTTTGCATTTTAATTATATCTGAATGCAGTTATTTCAGGTAACATTTGCATTTTTAAAAGTAATATAAATGATCTAGGCTGTCAGATTTAAGGGCAACAAGTGGAAGTGTTTAGGAGATAATTCCATGAGTAAATACACATGTTGAAGTTACAGTTAATATTGCTAGAAGTAATAGTAGATGTGTGTTTATGAATTTATGTTTATATGCCAAACTTGAATTCTTACAAAACTGAATAAAAGGCTATATCATGTTAGCGCAATACAAGTACTTACAAAATAAGCCCAACAGATGATTTAGGAGGTGGACCGTCCTACCATCCCTTCCTTCTTATGTATGGTGTCAATCTAATTTTTAAAATGTGCCTTATTATTACACAATAAAGAACTGAAAACAGAAATAATGTTTTCTGTGAATTACTTCATGTATGGCTTTAAGAATACAGTGTTCACAGACACAGAAATATTTCTGTGCAAGTGTATAACTAAGAAGAACTGATGTTTATCAAAGTTAGGAGCTGTTTACGGAGCAGTAAGTTCAGCTGTGTCCTGTCGCCCTCGCAGTGAAGGACGAGCTCTGTGCGCCTCCCAGGCCTCCCTCGCGCCGCTGGGCAGGCCCGGCCGCGGCAGGGCCGCCACGCTGGCTCTCGAATCCAGGGAACTCGTCAGATCTGTTCGCACCACACTCGACATGGACTGTAAGTTTTCTGGACTTTTTTCACTCTTTAAAGTTCTTCACTTAACAAAACAACAACAGAAAATTTCAAGTTTGACGGTTTCATTGTGTTCAGATATTGGTGTGACCACAGTAGCGCTGATAGGCAGGTGATACAGATCTTGCCGCACTAATCGCAGGGGAAGAATGTTTTCCTGAAAGTGCCCCACATGGCTTCCAACAGAAGGCAGCTGATTGAGACATGTCTTTATTTCCATCCACAATCTCTTTGAAATGGAATAATAAGCATCAGAATAAATCCACAACAGCCCTGGAAACGTGGAGGAATTTTTGAATAACATACAGCAGATGGAATAAGATCGAAGGTACAGCCCAGCTGAGCAAAAGACCCCAAAACACAGTAAATATGAAAAACAGCACTGCTGAGACAGGGAGTTCAGCAGAGCCGTGGAAAAATCCCCGGGATCACAGGCAGGGAAAACTAGGAGCAGACCCTGGGGCAGTCAGCAAGGTAATTAATTAAAGGGCTGTGGCAGAGCTGAACCAGTTCCCTACTCTTCAGGGCTGCTTGCTCAGGCATTTACTTCTAAGCTAGGGCCCAGAGGACCCCTTTCTCCAGGAAACTCGTGACCCATCCCTGGACACTGTGGAGGCACCGTTGAGCTAGAGGGAGAAGCAGGACAGTACTCTCAGAAGCTTCCGGCATCTCAAAAGACAGGGAGATCTTGGGTAAAAGCTTCAGTGACTGACATTACCATCCTTCCCGCCTGCCATCTGCAGGCACTCTTGCCTCTTCGCGGGTCTGGACTCCCTTCTTGTCTGTTTTCCTCTCTTCCCTTGATGTCAGTCTCTCTGCTGACTGTTTTTGTGCTGGCCTCTAACATGTCACTGTTTTTCTAGGTTGCCATTCTTAATTTTTCTGTACTGGGGATCAGATATCAAATATGTAAAGATATAAATAAAATTCTATGATCATATTCTTCACCTGTAGTCATGGCTGAATGGTTAAGCCGATGGACTAGAAATTCTATGTTAATTATGTATAAAAATAATAAGTTTTGGATAAAGTCCTGGGTAGCACGTGGCTTGACTTGGTATACAGTAACAATCAAAAATCCTTTGGGGTAACTTTTTACTTCAATACTATGTTATGCAGGATTGGAAATCATGCCTTAATAGCATCTGCTTAATTTATGCAGTGGAATTTTTTTTTGTATAACCTATTATCTTTTTTAAAAAATCAAATTACATTTCAAAAACCTTGTCAGAACTCTTTATGTAAAGAAATCCTGTAGGTTTTAAGGGGGGATGAAAAATAACTGCTCCTAATGCATTGTGTGTAAGCGCAGAATTTTACACATCAGACATTTTCACATTGGGGCGGGAACAGGGGAGGGAGCCCCTCTGCAGACATGGCCCAGTGGACGTTGCCATCATTAATTTCAATCGCTTTGCTAATATGTACCTTTGTATTTGTGCAGCATGATTATTCAAAGAAAATATTTGAAATTTAGCAGAACTACTTTGGAAAAAAAGTAAAAAATTCCATCCACATTTTTTATCCATTGCAAGATTATACATACTTCATTGTTTAAAACCAGCAAGTTTCCTTTTATTTAGAAATACAATTGCCAGCGTTAGCATATTTTCCTATGCTTTCATAATGGTATATGACATATCTTTTTAAGTGTAATAATTCAGATCAACTCAGCTCATTTTTCTTTTTTTATGCAGTAGCATTTTCTACATATGTAATGAAAAACGGAAAGTTACTGCCATGATATAGATAATTCAGCTTCAACCTTTACCTCACTCCCTTGGCTATGGCTATCTGGTTATTTCAAGTTACAATTTGAAATTTTCTCTTGGGCGATTGCCTCCACTTTCTTCCAAATATAAGTATGCTGTAAGGTGTTATGCTACGGGATTTTCTCAGAAATTAAAATAAGATTTTGTGGGTCTTAGAGGTTAAAAACCAGCTCCTGAGGAATATGCACAAGATATTTCTGAGCCCTTTTCGGACCGTGGGCTACACTCGAATCTAGGGCAAGTCCTCTTCCCAGAATTGTGCAATTATACAATTTTGCATTCATTTTCAGGTGTGTATGAACCCCAGTTTAAGAAAGCTGATGTAGAATAACAGATAATGTGAATGCATTGCAAACATGGCCGTTCAGCCCTCGGCAGAATACCGTCAGCAGTGGGGAAATTCCTGGATCATAAGGGCAGCCTGGAGTAGAGTTTGAATCCCTGCAAATAATGCTTCTCAGAGTCTCTGACGTTCTCTCGAAATAGACACTCCACAGAGCATCCCAATTATTCAACTTTCTCGGGCAAACTACTTAACCTCTGGGCCTGTTTCCTCATATGAAAAGCGGAGATCACACCGGTAGGGCAGGAGTGGAGGGTTAAATGAGATACATGTCAAGTAGCTCACAGAGCCCTTGGTGACATAAGAGGTTCCATAAATGGACATAACCACAGCTGCTAAGCTGGTACCACGTTATCATTATTATTTAAAGTAATTAATTTAAATGCACTTTTTCTCTGTGCTAAGTACTAAATAATTATTGCCTAAAGCTTCTTTCAGTTTTGATACTTTTGAAGACTGGTAGATGAGAGCTTTTCTTAATGTTTAGCATTTAAAGTTATTATGGATTTTGAGTTAGAATATTATCATCACAGGAAACTGTGGCTGAATTTCTGAATCAGCATCTTATGTTTCAGTTGTTCACTGCTGACTGTAAGACAGCTTTGGTCTGTTCTGTTACATTACTTCCACTGAAACAGTTTATAAACAGAAGAGGCTTCATAATCATTTTTGGAACCCTTGGGGGTGCTTATATTGTTCTTGAGCAATATTTACACGATCAATATTATAATGCTTTAATGTAATCTTAATTTAAAATAACTACTTGTTTTGGACAGCAATCTTTTTTGATTGACAAAATAATTCTGTAACAAAAGCATGAAGAGGCAGTTCTGTTTTCAAAATGCATAATGAAGGAATCTCGCTAGATAGTCCCCTAGGAGGTCTTTAGTAAAGAGAAGGTATGGATTTCCGGATTAGTCGGTAGCATGAACACAGGCATCCACCCTCCTTCAAGATTCCCGTGGAAATGATTAATGCAATGTAAAAATAGGAGAAAACCTTCAGAAGCAGTAGCAGTTACAGGCAGACCCCCAGAACTTTTCAATACAGGGCAGGCAGGACCTCATAGAAAGAAAACACAAGCCCTGGCTGGTGTGGTTCTATAGACTGAGTTCTGCCCTGAGAACCAAAAGGTCGCCGATTCAATTCCCAGTCAGGGCACACACCTGGGTTGCGGGCCAGGTCCCCAGTTGGGGCTGTGCAGGAGGCAACTAATGGATGTTTCTCTTACACATTCAGTGTTTCATCTCCCTCTTTTTCTCCCCCCCCTCTAAAAATAAATAAATTAAATTAAAAAAGAAAAAAAGACACAAGGGCCAATTTGTTCTTTCCTCTGCTGAACAACAATAGCAATTATGAGGAACCCCTGGCATGAGGGCACCCCTGCTGCATTCTAATGCGAACAGGTAATAACATCGGGGACTGCCTGGGGATCGATAGACACTTTCTTACTCTTTTATCTCAGTGAGTCAATGGCGTTTTTGAAAGTCTCAGGGTGCATACAGATTCGGTGTCAAGCAGAAGACCCCCTGGGGCTTGGTGCTGGAGACGGCAGATCCGCACTTCAGATCTGACATGCACTGGGGCGCCCGGGAAGCTTTCGATGTAAAGGGAGTCGGACCCAGTGGCTCCTGCACCAAATGCCCTGTCGCTCTGCACAGCACCTCTGGTCCTGGCTTGCTCCTCACAGCCCTCAGGTTGCTGCATCCTCCTTGTGCACGCCTTGTAAATGCACACTGGCCAGCCCCCAGCCTGAGCCTGGAGGGGTAACTCCAGCAACCGGGGCTCCACATGCCCTCTCAAAGGTCAGAAACCCATTCTGAGTAGAGAGTTCTCAACACCCAAGCTTTTTATAAAGAGAAATGTATCACACATATACACACACACACACACATTTCATCCAAGCTCTAAAAAGCTGACATACACATAAATATACCAATATATGATTATAAAAAAGTCCACAGTATTAGAACTGGAAAATATAGCTGTCTAGATTCAGAATAGAGTTTGAGAACAAGATGATAGTGATCTCATGCCAAAACCTCCTCATTCTGCTCTTAAACTTAGAAATGACATTTGAAATTGTGTTTGTGTGTTTAAAAGATTAAAACCAAGAAAGGAACGTCTCCTTGCACCACAACAGAGGGTAAAACTGTAATGATAAGTGGGCCCTTCAGCTTCAGAGATGCACGGAATTTAAATGAGCAGCTGGAGCAAAGGTTTCCACACCCACAAGGGCCCAGATGAAGCCTGAGCGAAGGAAGCAAGGGTTCTCCCCCTGGAGAATACACCCTCTTCAGTTACTTATACAGAACACACACACACACACACACACACACACACTCCCTTCCATTCAGACCCCCCGGGCCTAACATTATCCCACAAAAGGTTATGTGGCACAACATTTTTGGGAATCAGTTTTGCAGTACATCACGAGTTTTTGAAAAGTTTCTTTGAAAGTTAAAAAAAAGTGTTGTAATGGTCATATGTTTTAACTTAATAATCCCACCCATTGGTATTTTTTTGCAAAAAAAAAATAATAAGAGATAGGCATAAAAGTGTATATATAAGTATTTTCATCACGGCATTTCTTATAATAGAACTGTGGATGTTCAACTGTTACAAATTAGTTACATAATTATGTAATTCTTATTCAGCCATTTGAAAAGAAGGATGAACGTTTCTCCTACCAAGCAGTGACCATCTGAGTGCATATGTTTGTCTACGCACACCTCCCGCATCAGTTCAGGTGCCTTGTCTGAAATTAGCAATATTTTAACTTTTAAAATTAAAATGTCAGTAATAGCTGCTTTTTGTCTTTATAGCCTAATTAGAAGTTATTTAGACAGATGGGAAGAGGCTTTATGAGAAGAAGGGGAGATGCGGTACTGCAACATGTGAAGGCCTTTGTAATTTTTCTTTTAGGTCCCAAACTCAGAGTTGACATAGCATCGTCTCATTATACTCATTCTGGGTCTCAAACTATCATTATTGCTTTTCTTATTTCCCCGAGGAGCCATATATCTTTGGTGAAAGTCAGCTATACTATCCAGAATGAGCATTCTGGTATTTACTTCTTCATAAAGTAATCATGCATATTTATATGTCTTTCTTCTCCTGGAATTTGGGAAAATGTCCCAAGCACGAGGGAATAGCTCATGTGATTCCGATGCCATTACAGAGACAGTCCACCTGTTTTTATAAGGCAACCCTGTTCTCCGGTGACTTGATTGTTCGGAGCCAGACAATAACCACCTATGTGTGGTATCTTACCCTTCAGGGAAAATGGCAAACTCATGTGTTGTCTTGGATTGTTGCAAATTAAAAGTAGGTCACTGCTGTAATGTTCCATTAAGAAAATATATCATATTTAATCTTGGGTGATTTCTGGAAAAGAAACTACACTTAGGTTATTTAATTTTGTTTTAAATGGGAAAATTATTGTTAGCTTCAAAAAAGATAAGTAATTACTTTCCTAGTACAATTTTATTGCCAGGGGAAAAAAAATGAGAGAAAAATATATCACTTAAGAAACTGATCATTTAGATTCACTACTTTATTCTTTCATGAACTGTTTACCGAGTACATGCGGCGGGCCAGACCCTAACGTAGGCACTGAGATGACAGCATAAACAAAGTCCTTGCCTTCAAGTTGCTTAAGGGCAGAGATGGACAAACAAATTAGCAAATAAGTAAATAACAATTCCAGACAATGATGGCTGTTACAAATATAATAAAACCAGATGGTGTGTAAGGGAGCTTAAGTGGGGATGTTACTGCTCTTTAAAGGGGTGACATTTGAGCAAAGATCCAGCCTGGAGAAAATCTGTGGGGAGAGCTTCTCAGGCCATGTACAAAATCCCAAGGTAGGAGCTATCTTAACAGAGTTGAGGGACAGAAAAAGGCCTGGGTATCTGATACACCTGAGCCAGCAGGAGAGTAACACGAGAGAGCGTAGCGGTGCAGAAAGGAGCCAGATCGTACAGGGCTCTGAACACCGCCCTCAGGAGTTTGGATTTTATTTTGTGCCATAGGAGCTGTCTACTGTTTTAAGTAGGAGGAATAACATGGCCTGATCTACATGTTAAAAGGTCATTCAGGCATCCCTTTCAGAATGGACCCTGAGAGTAGCAAGAATGCAGAAAGCAGGAAGACTACTTGGCTATTGCAGTGAGTGACTGGCAAGGGAGATGGTAGTAGCTTGGGCTAGATTTGGAGCAACAAGGAACAAATTCTTGTTTTTTCAAAAAGAGACTAGCAGTATGTTGGTGTGCCTGACATTTGGAACACCTGAAATTCGGTACTAATGTCTAGACTTCATCTTCACGTGCACATTGGGTCCACGAGTCCAAATGTGCGAAGCAGTCATCTGCCATCGTCGCCGATCTCAGACTGCCTCGTGTTTCCTCGTTGCTCCTTTGGCACGTCAGCCAACTACTGGTACTTGCCTTTTCCATTAAACAAATCCCTGAGAGCTGAAGTGACGAAGTTATTTAATAATGCCAAATCTGTAGTAACCCTCTACTACTTTCTACTGGTATGCAAGAAGCAAACGTAATACAGTCTGTCGGTTGTAAAATCAGAAAGCCACCCTGTTTCCAGTATTTAGTATACACAATTTTCTAGTGCGAATTAATCCCCCAGCTACTACACGGGATGCACTTTCACAGAAGATCATTACCAGGAAAGTACTTCAGATGTTTGCTTCAATCGCATATACTGCCAGCAGCCGTGATGAACGAAGACAAGGCTCGGTGAGCAATGCTTCATTCCTCCCACAGGGCAGGAATAGAGTGTCAGGGGGACTGCAGGGTGTACAGTATCTGGGATTTCATCAGTGAAAGCCTATGTACCCTAGGACTGACATGGTGAACAGAGTGTAACATCAAACGATTTCTAACACAAAAGCAGAAAAAGTGCACGGACTGCTTCAACACCATGGAAGGCATCGATGGTAAAGTGTAGTAAAGTATCTGTCTTCCAAACGATGGGACTCCAATTACTTCCACAATTAGAACTGACTGTAATAATAAAAAGTCTAAAGTGTAGGTCACGCTTCAGTCCTATAACTGGTCACGCACAATCTCAGTGATTCCAGAAAGAAATCCTTTTCCCTCAAGGCCTGAGAATATCCTCATCCAAAGGAGTGCGTTTGGGGGGGTTAATGGAACAGGCGTCCTCCAGAGGTCATGTGAGGGCACAGTGTCCGCGAGCACCCCAGACGAGACGGCGGCAGCAGCAGTTGTACGCAGTAACTGCTGTAGTAATGACTTCACACGACAAACTAGTTCAGTTTAGGTCCAGAACGTCCTGCCTTCAACCACAGAATGTTACTACTACTACCACAGATAATACATTTTAACATTATAATGCCATGGATGGAGAAAGTTTTCAACGTTATCAGTTTTACAGTTTAAAAGAACTGTTTTACATCAGTATGTCTGCACAGCGATCCTGTAAGGCAGGCATTATTATGTCTAAGTTAAAAGATACAAAACGAGCAAGACACAGAGAACTCAAATGATGTGCTTCAGTCACCAGCTTGGAAAGGACAGTATCAGAACCATCCCTCAGATCTCCTAATGAGCCTTATGTGTCTCTCGGGGGTATCGTTGTCATTACGTCACAACTGAATTGGAATTTTTTCTTTAGAGTACATAAAATGGTGGGTGTCTTCACGCAGTGGTATCTTAGATTTGACAAAATACGGTGGCCTCTCAGAGTCTTAGTTACCCGTCTCCAGATTGGGAATACAATCTTCATGAAGTTGTTTCAAGGATTACAAGAACTAGTATTAAAGTGCTTTGTAAAATATCAAGTCCTATGTAAACATAAGATTGTGTTTTGAGTTCATTTCTTATTTTAATGAGAATCATTGATCAAGATTTACCTCATCTAAACTAATTTTCATGACTTATCAATATTCAGAATGAAGCAACAGAGTGCATTGGTTCATGAAGCTTTAATAATTTTCTACCAGATACAGAGGATACCTAACACTCTGATGACATTAGTATCCCAGGCAGTAAGACTGGGAGTGTATCTGTTTTTTTATTTGTTTGGGTTTTGCTTGTTTTTTTTTTTTAAGAGTGTCTCCTTTTTATTAGAAACCTCTATATAGTTTGAATTTCTTTTAGAGGGAACATTTGTTACTTCTGATATTTAAACCATCTTTTAAAAGTAAAAAAAAAATTAAGCATCACTGAAACCTCACGCTAAGAAATAAAAGGTCTCTTTGGAATCATTTATAAAACTATGCATAAAGAGGGAATGATAAATGTGCCTAGAATATAGAATCAAGAACTGAATCTTTAATTATATTTTTCAAAAACTTGTGGCCTTATGAATTTATCCAACCAACATTGCCAATTAGATTCAAAATGATTAGGCCTTGGGACTAAACAATGCTGTGGGTGTTACTCATTCCTTTTATCATAGCTCCCAAATGCTAATGAAAAGTTAAAGCAGATAGAGCATTGGGAGGGAGAAAACCTGCTTCTTGCACAAGATCTTTGAAACGTTGACTTAATTCCTCATCCTCACTTTTGCTACATTTATAAAAATGGAAAGAATGAGCATTATAGCTCATTACATTTCAGGATAAAATGAAGTAACATTTGTCAAATTGTCTTTAGTTTTTACATAAAAATTAGTTTTCTGTACCCTAAATGTTCTCTTTATCAAAAAATAGATCCATTCTAAAAAGAAAAAAAAATAGATCCATTCTTTTCTAAAGAACTTACAAGTATAACACATGCACATGAACTAAAGTGGAGGAATGTGGGTGGGAGGGGGTACAGGGTGGAGGGGAGTGGGGAGGAATGGGATAACTGTAATAACATAATCGATAAAATATATTTTTAAAAATTTACCAAAGAAAGATAGATCCATTTTTTACTTGTAGAGAGGCAGAATAATATAGTGAGCAAACCATGTACTACCAGGTTCGAATACAGCTCTACCACCTAATAGATCATGTTTTGGGGCTTCTCTAAGCTGAGTTTCATTTTCTTCATCTGTGAAAATGGAGATACCACCAATTCATAGGGGTGTTGTGAGGATAAAAAGAATATATCCAATTTAGCTTATTAAAGATAATGTTTATAAAGTGACTCATATCTGGAAGGCACTTAATACATATCATCATTATAATTTTGATCATTCATTGTCATTATGTAGTAGGAGTATTTTGTCCTTGCAACCTAGTTCAATATGATAAACTATCCTCTTCCCCCTCCCCCTTTATTGGGGGAGTAGGGGGAGTTGGAAAACTTGGAAGGTGGTGAAAGATTTCTACTACTGTAGATTTATATAACCTATCATTATTAAATTACTCCACTGAAAACACATAAGAAACCATGTGCTGAAACCTTGAAAACAATTGCAAAATAACATTTCACTCTTTAAAGTAGCAGTAAAATATGTATAGGAAACCCAGCTTCAACTCAAACTTATTTCGTGGACATGAAGTTCAAAACAATAAAGAAGTTTGTGTCTAACTGGCAGCCTCAAAGACTCTTCCTATTTCGGTTTGGTGTATGGAGAGGAAGGCCTTGCTGGACTTGTGCAGAAGGTAGAGGTACTGAAATTGTCCAGGGATGGGTACGAGTAGCCACCAGTTCACTGCAAGCCTCTTACCTGAATTTGCACAGGCGTCGCACCCATATGAGGAAAGAGTAAGCCATGCAGATAACTGCTAGAAGAGTGTTCCAGCAGCCAGTGCAAAGGCCGTGCAGCAAGAGACTGCCTGGTTTGTCTGTGCAAGACAAAAAGGAAGGCGCGGATGCAGAGGTCCAGCTCACTGTATCACTCCGCCTTCTCGGTCTCATCGCTGGCCTTCAGAATGGCCTTTCATCACCACCTACTGAATGATGCCTTTCTCTCTACTTCCAGACACTCTGTTTTACTTCCCTCTTCTATTCTCTTCTTAAAAGAAAAGAATATACACTTTTTATTTGTTTACTTCTTTATTGTCTGCCTCCTTTATTAAAATATGAATCCCTTGAGAACAGGTATCTTGAAAGGCTTGCTTATCACATTTTAGGTAGCATCTAGAACAGTCCTGGCACATAGTAGGTGTGCATGAATTGTTCATATTTGTCATTGTGATTAATATCTAGTTAATAAGTATATTTAATGTACAAGGTCTGTCTGGAAAAAATCCAGCCATTGTTAATATAACAAGAACAGTTTGCACAACATCCATGTAACCTGGCAGCCAAGGAGAGTGGACTAGAATGTGCGTGCGTGAACAATGATGACTTCACTGTACTAGTTAGTGGGGGTGGTAGATGCTGTTGAGTACTGTGTAGCCATCGTTTTCAAAATAACTGAGCAAGTAGAGCAAGGAATCTGCATCACATTTTGTGCTAAGCTTGAACATCCTCTATGAAAGCTACTCAGGTTACACAGAAGGCCACGGCCATGGGCAGCCAGTAACCGGCAGCTTCATTACAACAGCGCACCTGCTCATGCATCATGTCTCCTGCATTTTTTTGGTAAAATATCAAATCACCCAGGTGACTCAGCCCCATTACAGCCCAGATTTGGCTCACAGAGACTTCTAGCTTTTCCCAAAACTCGAATCACCTTTGAAAGGGAAGAGATTTTTAGACCATTGATGAGATTCAGGAAAATATAATAGGGCAGCTGATGGCATTTGGAAGAATTGTGTGAGGTCCCAAGATGCCTGCTTTGAAGAGGACTGAGGTGTCATTGTAATATGTACAATGTTTCTTATATCTTGTATCTTCAGTAAATGTCTCTAATACCTGTGCATCAGATACTAAGAAGAGAGGCTCACTCTGCTCTCTCTGAAGATGTCCCTGGAGGGGAAAGCTGGTAGTGACGCTCAGTGGGTGAGACTTGAGAAAGAACAGAATGACATCTTCTTGTACACAATGACCCTACATGGGGTATCAGCTGAGAATTCCTGCCCAATACACTTTCACAAACAGCCACACCTTGTTCCAAAGCAACAGATCTAACTGAAGGGGAGGAAGATTACAGGCAGTTTCCTGCCCAGGAAGCCGTGAGTGTGAGTGAGGGTGATGCACCATAAGGAGCATTAGCGGTGAAGGAAGGAACCAAAGTAGATCTGTGAGAGTGGGCCTCAAACAGCTCAGGCAGAAAAAGAATATGAATGATGCTGTGGCAAAGGAGACCATTACCTGGTGCAGGCTAAGCTGTTGTAATAATGAAACACTTCAACATCTGCTGGCATTGTAGTTCTACCAGAAGAATCTAAAGAAGATGTGATTGTTTAATTGTGTATGTATCTGGACATGTACCACAGATTCCATGAAAGTAGTTTTGTCTTGTTTTGTCTGAAAGTTGGGTTGAATGGGTTTGTTCTCATGTTTAGAGACTGTGGATGGAAATGCAGCTCGTGGGGTAAGAAATCCTAAAAGAATATACAATTACTTACAGTCTCAGTAGGAAAAAAAGGTAGAAGTATACAAATAAATCAAGGGACATTTCACAGAGCTTTTTCATGAGCTTAGATGTTTAAGCAAATACACAAAAGCTAGAGAAGAAGCAACCTAGAACTCACAAGAACTCATAAGAATGGCAGCAGGAATTTTAAAGCCAGGACTAACTTAACTTTGTATAAACATTAATGATGAGAAGAGGTAGATGTGAAGCACTAATAAAGAGAAAAAAGGTTTGTTAAGTAAATTAGAGGCAAAGCATCTAAGTCACATGCTGTACAGGCACTCTGGATGGTCTTCCTGGTCCTTGCTCCCTAGTGCGCATGCCCTTGTGTGACGCCCTCCCGCGGAGTGGGCGCAGGGCCTGGGGTTTACTCCTAGCCAGTAGATCCCAGCAGAGGTGGCTCTGTATACACGATAACCTCGTGTAGGGTTTTAGTGCTTTTTTTTTTTCTGGATTCTCTTCTTCCTGGCTTCAAAAACTGAAATACTATGTTGGGAGACCCACATGGCAAGGAATCTGAAGACTTCAATCCTATAACCACAAGCAATTGAATTCTGTCGACAATAGTGAAACCTTTCCCAGCCTGGTCTCATTTGAGACCACAGCCTATGAGACCCTAAGCAGGGGACTCAGCTAAGCCTTGGCCAGACTCCTGACCCATAGAAACTATGAGACAATAAAAAACTGCGTTATTTTAAGCTGCCAAGAGTGTTGTAGTTCATTACACAGCAAGAGAAAATTGATATCATAAACTGCCGCCATGCTTCTATCTTTCCTGTTGAAAAAAATGACATTTTCCCTGGGTGAAAAAATTTTCCTCTACTAGAAGAAGAGCTACAAATTATGTCCTTACAACTTTGATGAGCTTTGTGAATCAACTTCACACTGTGGGTGAGACGACTCCTTTCTGTCTTGCCCATGCCTTTAACTCTTTTCTGTCCAATCAGAGGAAGTTTGGGGGAAATAGAAGGATACTCCTTTACAAGCTTAATTAAGATTATATTAGAAATGCTGTCCTGAATCTTCCTGAGAGAAGCAGCCGTCTCTCCTCTCCATGCGATGTTGTCTCATTCAGCTTAACATCCCCAGTACCTATCACAGTGCTTGACACACAGTTAGTTGACGCTCAGTGACTGATGAACGAATTTATTAAGTTGCCTCAACCAGGAATTCAATAAGAACGAAAGTCACTTTTCTCTACTGTGGTGCTTTTCCTTCTTAGACTTTTGGGAGTAAAAAGACAAGCATGGCATTTACTTGTGCTCAGGAGAGAGAATAAATGAATCCCGAGAATACAGAGAGAAGTGACTTACTTTTTGTAAATAAATCTTAAAAGCCTAATGTGAACACTGATCACTTCATAATTCTCTTGTTTTCTTCCGAATCTACAGAGCTCTGCTGAGTTTTACCTGAGACACGTCCAGTATCGGCAGATGCTAAACACGCAGCTGTCTGGTTCCAAATGGGGCTGACACGATGGACGCATTTGTTATGTCCCGTCCTCTGTCTTCATGTCACATAAAAGTACAGACCTTTCATAACCTCACAGTAGTTGAAATGCCTTTATCTTTTATTCATTCTATTTTCAACTTCCTTCTTCGTAAACCCCTAGTGGAAACAGCCTCAACATCGCTCATTCCTGTTTGGTACAGTGAATGCCTGGGACGTTGTGCCTCATTTCTAGCTATTTCTGAACTCTTTATAAATACTTCTGTTAATTTATTCCTAATTGCCTTGTTGGGCATACTGATGACAAAATGCCGAAAAGATTGGGTTTTGCTTATATAACATATAAGTAGAAAATGGGCGACAATGTATGCTCCATTGCTTTTACTATTCATTTCAGGAACATGGTATTGTTTTCATCTAAACGAAGCAAATGAAGGGATTTTAGCTCGTAATGTCATTATTTGTGAATTAGGGAATTACATACTTGTTGAATTGAAAACCTTCATTTTTTAAAAGTGAATTGTAGTAAGTGAAGGGATGCTCAATGGCCGTGTGCATCGCCTAAGAATGTGGTTAATTTTTGAAAGTTTAACAAGTACTACATTACGTCTCCCCGAAGGCCTATTCTCCTGTGGTCTTTAATGCATGAACCAGTGCACATCACTGCCCAAATCGAAACTCTCCAATCACATCACACTCAGTAAGATGCAAACTCTGTACCACGGCCTGTGAGGTTCTTCGTTTCTGGCCCTGGTGGGCTGTCTGATCTCATTGTCCACCTCTCTCTCCTGCTCACACAGCTCCAGCCCCCTCCGTCTCTCTGTAGCCGTTCGAACGTGCCAGACTCATTCCCTCCTCGTTGCTGTTGCACTTGAGCTTCACCCCCGCGCAGCGGTGTTCCTTCAGGTCTTCATGAGAGCTGCTCTTTCACTTCTTTCAGGCCTGTGCTTCAAGGTCGGCTTTCCAAAGAGGCTTTTCCTGGCCACTCTAAAATGCTAGCCCCTACAATCTGTAAGTGTCACTCATGATTGCTCTCATTTGTTTTTCTAGTAGCACTGATTGCTACCTGAGACTGTGTCTGCCGCACTAGAATGTAAAATACAGGAAGGCAAAGTTCTCACTTGTCCTATTCATAAGTATAGCCCCAGAATCCCTTAAAGCAGTTATTTAGTACATGTTAATTGAATAACTAAATGAATAAGTTCACAGAGGTGCATTGTAGAGGGCTAAACAACGGTTGAAGACAGAAACAAAGAAAAGAAGTAAAAATGACATTGATTTTTGAGCCAGGATAATGCAAGGTGATAGAGCCATTAAAAGTCACAAGTAACTCAGAAAGACAGACAGACAGACTTGGGAGAGCAGACAGGCAAGCTCTATGGAAATATTCGTAGACATTTAGAAGGAGATTGGGAGAGAGATCAGGGTTGGAGAGGTTTAGAGGATGATTCCTATTGTTCCGATAGTTGAAGCCCAAATACTGCAGAGAAAGGTGTAACAGGAAAAGAAGGAAAAGTCCTCTGGGGACAGCTCAGAGGAAGAGGGGCCAGATGGAGAGCAGCAGTTGGGATGCTAGGAGTAAGAATGAAGATAGGTCCTTGGGGAGTTTAAAAAAAAGAAGCCCAGAGAGAAGTGTTTCGTGGAGGGGGTGGCGAGCAGTGCTAAGTGCTGATAACAAGAGGACAACATGTGAGAAATGAATTCGCTGTGATTGCAAGCATTGGTGACCTTTAAGAGAGAAGCCTCCATAGAGTGGTGAAAGCAGAAACACATTTTGCACCAGCACTCTTTTGAATGCCAGTTTAATGTTTCTTCTGTGATTCAAAAGGCATTTCAGTATCTTTTAGGACCTTTGGTCGTTTTGTAAATATCAGTTATGTAACTCTGTAGATTAAAAGGTGTTAGGATTAAGGAAAAAAGATATAGGAAATTGAACTGAGTTTACACTGATCCTACAACACATGGTAGAAGTTACTTAATTTGAACAAATTCCTGCCTGTACCCAGGTTTCTGTGACTTTCTAGCGAGGGATGCAATGAGCTTTGATAACTATCAACAAAGCGTCATTTAAGTGTGTGTGCAGCTTTTTCTAAATTGAGAAGTGCTAAGATAAAAGGGAAAATGTTACTTAGGCCAGCAATATTTTTATTTTATTGTCTGCTGACATAAAAATGTGTTAAACTTTATTTTTTTATTTTGAAAAGATCTGAATAGAATGAATAAGCAGGAAAAGCTGTTTGTAAACCACTACTAAGAGACCGTGATTTTTTACTTTTCAACTTAATTACTTTCAGTCCTTTATCTCAGTTTTTAAAACTGAGAAGGAACATGGCATGAGCACAAGAATCAGTTGGCCTGGGTTATCTCTGCCTCTCGTAAACAACACGAACTTGATGAGTTTCCTAACCTCTGGGCCTCAGTCTCCTCTCCTGTAAAATGTAGGAACAACTAGTCCGTTTATAAGCTTATTCGTCCTGATATCTGGTGTACAAATTAGAGTTTATCCCATACTCTTTCCACCTTCCCAGTCTCACCGGTTCCATTTCCCCTTTCACTGCCTCACTCACCTGATGTTCTGCATTTGTTTCATTTGTCTTGACATGCTAATATTGTTTTAAACTGTCATCTGGGTTGGGAGCCACCTCTGCTCCTGGAGATTGGGCTAATATGAGCAACTGAGGGGCCCAGTTAAGGATTGTACTTGTCTATTACGGCCTTAAAGTTGCATTGCCCTGCACACCACACCCACCACTCAAATATGATCGGTTCTGAAATGAGAAAGGAGAACAAACTAACTAAAGCATTTGATCGGCTGTATCAGAGTTATTATCCGAAAAAGCCATTAACCATGCAATGATAATCAAATCACTGGATGGGCTGTTAACAGTAATACGTCCCTTCGGGTAACCACAGTATAACTGTGCGCTGTGTGCAGAGTGTTGTGACAGAAAGGTTTCTAAGGCTAGGCCACATGCGAACTATTTAAATAATAGAGGACCCGAGGGAAAGCGGTCTCCCTGTGTTTACCTCAGGAAGGGATTAGCATTTAGTTTCAGTATCTTTAAAGAAAAGGGAGATTAAGAATGATGGCCTTGTTAGCCTCCTGGTTAAAATAGTTGATCCAATAGCATGAAGACAGAACATGGTCATAAAAGATGCAGCACTTCTCTCTTGGATCCATAATTGAAAACAAAACTAAGCTCGGAGTTCTCCCCATTGAACTCAGTGGGTCCCTTGGGTTTGACAGTCGTAATTCTCATATTTCCCAGAGGCAACCTTGATTTTGAGTGTTTTAGCATGCTCTTCATTACTCTCCATATTTGGGGCTCAGACAAAAATTGGTGAAGTCTCTATAATATTCTTTCTTTGTGAGCAAGGTTTTTGTCACCCACAGCCTTCGTTGAAAACGTCTTTGCTCTGTCCTAGTGCTGTAAACTGTAAACTGTGTAACATAGGTTGTTGTCCAAAGGCGGACCTGTCTTTATCTATAAGGGACCGACACGGTTCTGCCGTGCTTTGCTTTGCTTTAGGCTGGAGAGTTTTTATAAACATCAGCATGCTATTGTTTTATTGCTCGAAAAGATGGCGAATTGACATTAACTTAAGGAAACAGACTGCTGCAGGTTTTTCTAAGTATCTTGCAGTAAATCAACCTTCAAAGACTTCCTTAGGAAACACATTGGCTCTTTTAAAAATATAAATGCAATTCATTAAATGTAGTTCTTAAATCATCTCACTCTTTCTTCTAATCCAAAGATAAGGGAAATATGTCAGTGTGTAATATGACTTCCTAAAGATTTGAACAACAAAAAGTGCGGGTGTTCTTAATTCAGCAGAGCTGCCAGTGGCACGGCTCTTGGTGCGTTTTCTCTCGTTAGGAGTGGGCTTAGAGTGAGTTCTCCTTGTGTGGCTCCTTGACTCAGCTCATCATCTTGAAGTTTTCTTTCAGAGAGTGACTAATTATGTCACTCCTCTTCACAAGTACAAGTGAAAATTCTGTGTATGTTCTGAATTTTTAATTATACCTTTTTTATCCTTTGGAGTAGAAACCATCGTTTGTTTTTTTCTTTAATGAAATGCCATGGTACAATTAGATTAAAATAAGCTGTTCGCTGGAATATTTGTACCCCAACCGCAGTTTTTTACATTATGTATTTATTTACTTATATTTATGTTTTTTTATTTTTTTAATTACTGTTGACATTTAATATAATATTAGTTTCAGGTGTTCAGCATTATGGCTAGACATTTATATAATTTAGGAAGTGATTCCCCCCCCCTCCACCCGGCATCAGTCACATTTTAAAATAGTTAATTCCTCAGCAGGGTTCTGCCGGCAGCAGATTTGAAGCTAAGGGTTCAAAAGCAACTGCAAAGGGAAGCAGACCTAAGTAATGAGAACGTTTGTCAGAACGTAGAGACGTCATCTTTCAGCCCCTGGGATTATTTTTTACATTTACAATTCAGGAGTGAAATCTGAACTCATCAGAAAGAATTTACATGCTAGCTTTAACCAGGGTGAGATGAGAAATGACAGAGACCTCTTTGATTCTACTCTGAATTGTTAATGAAGAGTTCTGTCTGGTTTAGGTCCCTGCCTTAGCCTGGGTGTGGGAGTAAAGACACGTTCCAGGACACAAGGTCTTGTTTGGTTATTTACATTTACATGGAAACATCTGAGCTACTCTCTTATGTTTTAAGGACCAAAAGCTTAATGAAACATACTCATTTATAAACATAACTTTTAAAATGCTCGAAGGAAATACTACCATTTTCCAAAGACCTGATAAATGTTCTCAAAACATTGCTGGGGAGCATATTTGCATTGAGAACGTAGCTTAAATATTTTATCGACAACGTAGTTCATGGTGCTTGTGTTCTTCCCAAAGACCATCAGGGCCTAAATGCCGACGGCACACAGATATATGTTGACCACAAAACACAGTCGAAGCGCGAAGGCACGAAGATCTGTTAGGATGGGCCAGGCAGCAAGCACACTCTCTTTGCTGTTGGTTGTTGACTTGCCAGCCATGTCACATGACAGATTTCCCCATCTCAACTCTATGGCCTGGTGATGCTTCAGAAACAAAACAGTTTTCAGATTTCCAGATAAAAGATCTCACGGAAGCACAGCTTTTATTATCTGACTTTCTGTCTAGTGGTTGCTCTTAGTACAGACTGAATATAACCTTACTTGAGTAGGAAGGTAACATGTTAAAACTGTGAATAGGTTAAAAGTATAATTATGGTTATAGCTAATTATAATATAAGTTCACCAAGTGTAATTACAAAGCAGTTAATTGTTAACTTTTGTTTAAATGTGATTTTCTTATTTGAGTCGCAGGCAAAAAAACACTGGGCTTTTGTGCTCTTCTGTTATGACAGTGCTCTGTAATGTGACCTAGATTTCCAGTCTCTGTAGTATTTCCTGCACAAAACCAGAGTAGTCTCTCTCTGCACACCGACCACTAATAATGTAATGTGAGTCAGCTATATAGAAGCTCTCACTGTGTGTTTTTAATCTGAACCTTTTATTAATGAAAAACAAATACATAGTGCTATTATAATGCAGATGAGCTAATAAGCTAACTATAATTAAGAATCTTTCTAGAGGGAAATTTCTCAGGAGGTAAATATTTAAAGATTTACTCTTAAGTATTTTTTAATAATATGCTTTTTTCTGTATATAAAGAAATGTATTTCTATGTCTGATATAATCTTAGAATTCTCGGTAGGAAGAAACTGTGACTCTTTAATTTGATATTGTACTAAACAAATAGTTTTTATCCATTTTCTTCAAAGAATTTTTCTGTTATTGCAATCTGCTATTATAACCTCATTCCTTTTTTTAAAAAAGACCTTTTTTAAAGATTTTATTTATTTATTTTTAGAGAGGGAAAGGGAGGGAAGAAGAGAGAGAGAGACACATCAGTGTGTGGTTGCCTGTCCCATGGCCCCCACCGGGGACCTGGCCTGCAGCCCAGGCATGTGCCCTGACTGGGAATCAAACCTGCAACCCTTCGGTTGCAGCCCGCACTCAGTCCACTGAGCTACGTCAGCCAGGTCATCCTTTTTAAAAAACAAGCGTTTATACTCTGGAAAGCAAACTGTCTAGTTCGGTCATACAACAAATGATTTCTCTTGGCGCAGCCCTTAGTATAAAAAAGACTAGTTACGAAATTTATTATTTGTAGTCATTTAAGTTTTGATGATGACCAAAGTCTTAAGGCAACCACTATGCTATAATGTAGTGCCAGAAGACTGGACAAATTCCAGGTTACTTCGCTGAACACGCATCACGTGGTCAAGGCTTCCCAACCAACACCCTGGCCTTGACTGAAGATCACAGCACTCATTTAAGAATTACGTATCTTAAAGAAACAGGTCTATCCAAATTGGCTGTACTGCAGGCAAAAAAGTAAAATTATAGTTTCAGCTGTGTCTACATAACTTCAAACATCTGTATTACAAGTGAAATACTGATTCACCTGTTAAGCTCTTTGTTTCCAAAAGTACAGATGTTTACAGTATGTGGGCAAAACCACTGAATGATGATTGAATATATTTGAATGGCTGTCACAGTCGCAGAATATCACTGTAAAGAATTCTTTAAGGTCTGTGCTGTTTCTTCATCATGTTGGCACTTCTCTTCCTCCCTTTCCTCCCTTCCTTTCTTCATCAACTATCGATTGGTACCAACTATGGATCAGACAATGTGTACTGAGTTGGGAATAAACAGACATGCCTTTTCTGGAGGATACACTTGGTGGGGAGCAATTGGGCTTTTAAAAAAGTTTCATTATATACCTACAAATTATGGTGAGTGTTCTAAAGAACAAGAATAAAGTGTTATTCGTTTATTCAGCAAACATTTTTGAGAGCTTACTACATGTCAGGCATTTTGCTAGGTTCGTAGTAGACAGGGATGAATGAAACATGATTCCATTCTCAAAGAGCTTATGACTTAGCTGGGGAAGACAGTAACTGGAAAACCAATAACATGTCATGTCCCACTTAGCAAGTGCTGTGGCTGTGGGGCGCATGGTGCTGTGGTGGAAGTGGAGGGACCTTACGGATTATGTGTCTGCACGGTGAGCTTTAAGACTCGGAAGATGACTAGGAGCCAGCCAGCCACGGAGTACTGAGGGAGCGTTCCAGGCTGTGGCAAAGCGCTGCCCGCCCCAAGAAATGAGAGGGGCGGAGGGATAGATGCATTTGGTGAGAGGGGGAAGATTTCGCGGAGGATCAACTTTTGAGAAATAAATCAAAACCTACTTTTGGAAAAATTAGGTATAATTTACCTGTGAACATCTAAGTGAAGGTGTTACTGGGAAGCAGCTTGTATTGGTCCCGAGTGAGAACAAAGGGCCGGACTGGCCAAACTTGAGCGTCGTTACATACACAGGGCTTCTAAAGCTCTGAAAGTCATGATGCCCTGTGGAAGAAAGGAACGGAAGTCCATAGAGAAAGAAGAAGCCAGACTAAAGGGAGCGACCAGAAAGGGACAGGAAAATAAGGCAAGTGTAGTATTGTGAAAACCAAGAAAAACTGAATGATTTTGAAAGCATGCTTTTGAATAGTCAAGTAATTGTCATAGTAGATAATAAAATTTTAGAAAATGATTCTCAGGAAATTATAAAAGACTCTGTATCTTTTCTCCAAAAAGTAGAAACTATCTTAACCAGGTCAACCAACTCACTCGGTTCTCTCTGCAAAGCAAACTGCTGGGCATGGGTGACGTCTGCTCCTAGCGGGCCTCTCTGGTGCCGCCGTGCACTTCGCTGCTACCAGCTAGCACGTATTAGCAGAGTTCGCTGTATCCGCTTGCAAATGATTAATGCCCCTTGTACTTGCTAGTATAAATTAATTATATAATTTGTAATTCATGAAGCATGAATGCAGGAAAAAAGTTGTTTTTTATAAAAACTAAGTTGAATGCCTTAAAGAGATAAAGGTGAGCTAAGAGTGCTACTGATTAGATGTGCGGGAATTACCTGTAAAATATTCTGGGGAAATTCTAAAAGTCTGGAAGAATTCTGCTCTTGGATTGTTTCATAACTGTTCTTTATTCTCAATCCACCTTAAAGAAACCCAAACTGGAAATAACAGCTGATGCATTCTGAGCGTGGTTTCTGCAAAAAGAACAATACAGAGTCCTAATCAGAGGATTGATCAACAAAGAAAAGACTTGTGCTAATAAAGATTGACAAATAAATATACTTATGTTTTGATTTAAAATAAAGTAAATAAATACAGGTACATAAAATAAAAACATATCCGCTATCTTACATCCACTATATACACACCACCTGAACTGATGGTTAATCCCTCCTGTAACCAGTATCTCTTATCCAGTCCTAGCATATGTCTATGAAACAAGGATGAACTTTAACTCAGCCCACGTTCATTCCTAAAATATATTAATAAGTTATTGAATAAAGGGAATCAAGTATGTTCCTTTTCTTTCATGGTTTTGATATTTAAGTACTGCAAACAGGGAAAATTAGTCTTTGGATATTTTGAATTTTGTAAGCATATGCACCTAACCTTTGTATTTCTCTGCTTCAATCATGCTGATGACTTTTCAGAATGTACTGTATTTGATTACTCATTAAATCAAACCAGCATTGTAATCTCATTTTCATTCCTCACACGTAACCATGGTCAAGTTACTAAAGCATACCTCTCAAGTAAAAATATTATAAATTAAAAGAGTTTTCCTCCTTATTTTGTGAAATTCTCTTTTCAATTAATTTTAGTTCTTTCCCAAGATAATTAGAAGATATAGGAAAGAAAATTTAACACCACTACATTTTAAATATCAGTTCTTACTATTCTATAACTATACCTGGAAGCATTTTGGTTTTTATCAGTAATATTTTCAAATTAAAATTTCATATTTAATACTCAGCATCAGTGATCAGTGGGGGATGGCAAGTGGTTAAAGTAGGCAGATCATAAAGCAGAGTAGAATAGAGGAGTAATAGCCAGTGGGGGCAACAAGAATGAAATTTAAGGTTCCCAGGATTTATAAATTACATTCTTAAAGTAAATTTTGATTTGTTGGGTTCTGAACACATACATTTGCATGTATACACAAATGTCTGCTAACCAAATGCACGTTCACGGTCTCTGCCTATCCATAGTTGCATGCCATTCCGTTACTGGTGTGTTGCTCACGGGGCGGCTTCTATGCCAGTACAGTGCTTTGAGGCATCAGAAGTTAAGTCTTTGGGTCATTAGATATAAACAACAGGAGGACATTTTTGGCTCAGTTATGAGCAAAAATTATGAGCAAGAACCTGGGACAATTAGACCTATCCAAAAACATGAAGTCCTATTTTCCCATTACTATACAGCTTGGACAAATCATAAAAGAGTTGCAGATGTATTAGATGAAAATAGTATTTCTGAAATCTTTTGTATATGGCTGCTGCAGAGCATTGAGCATTTCGTGCAGTAAGCAGTGGTCCAGGGATACATGGGGCTGAAATGCAGCCAGCTGGACACTCTGGTACAGGACTGTGTTTCCTGGAGTAAGGAGCAACCTTTTTCTGTGTCACAGAGGGGCCACTAGCCTTGTAAACTCCATGCCCTCAGAGTTGCATCAGCTCAAAGGAGGCGGCATTTCCGCACCCCTGCACACAGGGGGAATGCCATTATCAACCCAGAATGGAAACTTTCTATCTAGTTTTTACCATTACCACAGGCAGGCAGTGGCCCTGCTTTCCTACATGTTAGTTTTCCCTTCTGTTTCCTTCTTTCCAACACTAAAAGTTTCAGTAAGCAAGTGAAAGGGCATGAATTAAGTATTCAATTCAGAAAATAGTATTTTGGAATCAAGTTTGTCTGAGGAAGACTCACTACACTCAAGGAATTAGTCTACGGGAAGAGGGGAATAAAATAATTGTGCAAATTATCACAAAGTGATATCAAATATGTTAAATATTTTATGAATAGTACAAAGTACTAATAGAGGGAAATTGTTTTAAAATCAGGGAAACATTTATAGAGAACAAATCATTTATGATTTGCCTCTGAGAAGTTTTGAATGGCAGTGATGGAACCAAAAGGAAGTTGGGATGTGTGGGAGCTAAGGTAGATTTTCATCATTTTAAAAGCACTCAAAGAATTATGAGATGCAGGGTCTGAACAGACATCTCATTATTTATCTGACTATAAAGCAGCCACCATTTTGAGGAAATATCTTAAAATGAATTAATAACTATAATACTCATTTGCACTGATGTCCTGGAGTCCCCAAGACCTCAGACACACTCATTCTGACAAACCTGGTACCTTAATATGTTAATTAAGCGAATCCACTCTCCTGTAGTCTGTCTTATTGTTTCATCATCTATGGCAGACTCTATGTTTGCCCCACCAGGTCCATCACATTAGAAACTGTAAAGTAAGTGACGCCGACACTGGCCCGCAGTGTCCACAGCGTCATGGATGAGACATGAGACATTCACACGGACTACCGAGTCCTGTGGAGGAAAGGGGATGGTACAGCTACCCTTTCAAGGGGAGGGCACCTTGGAGCGGCCTGGCCACTCTCTCTAGGGGAGAGCATCCCGATCCTTCCCTTGACAGGTTTTTATTGGGATCAATTTGCACAGGAATACAGGTAAAGTTCATTAATCATTGTCAGGCAGTAAGGATCAAACAATAGATAACATACAAAGAACTCTGAGGGCCTATTCTGAGTCAGGGTCTATTAGCTAAAGGGCTACAAAACTTTGGGAGACAAATTCATTTGCTGCTCGGACCCTTATCACTTAATTAAGAACATTCTTAGCAAAGCAGGTTTCATAGTATTTTATATATTCTTTCTCAGGCCTGATCACCTGGGAGCTTGCCCTTTCCAGCACAGGACTGCACTGCCCTCTGTAATTGTTTCAGAATTAAGTCAGGCAGGGGAAGCAAGGCAGCCAAAAGATTAGGAGACTTCTCGCAGGCAGAATGAGGACTCAGGCTTTGTCAAAGCCGAGGGTCGAGGGTCCATTACCCCCTTTTGCTGTAGCTCCCCAAGTCCTTCCCTGGGGCCTCCATGTGATCATGCCTGTCTTAGTCATTCCCCCTTGGGGAATCTTACCCGTCATTGGCTAACTGATCAAGCATTGCAGGCCAGTTATGGAAAAAGAAGCAAAAGCGGTGCTCCTGCTGGGGAGATAAGCCTTGTCTCCTTAGTGGCTTCTGGTCCGAAGGTCACTCACTCAGCCTTAGCCATGGGGGGTTACAGCTTCTGAAACCAGGCAGGGCGGTTCCCAACAGTAAGACATTTGCTGTTTCTGCCTCCGGCACACACAGCCCACTTCTGGTCAAGGAGAGAAGTACAGGAGAGTCTGCTGAGGAGGGGTTCAGGAAACTTTGAAGTATTGGATAAAAGCACACAGAGCTGGGACCACTTCTTTTTTTCTGTCTTCCTGCCTTCAATATGAATATGATGTCTGTAGCCCTGGAGGCCTTTCTGCAAATACAAGGTTTCACTAAGGATGCTAGAGAAGAAAGTTCAAGAGAACCTGGGTCCTTGATGTGATTGTCGAGCAAGCTCCAGGCTCCTTAAAAGTAAACCGGTGTGTGTTTGCCCCCCAGCTGGGTAGTCTGTCACTTTCACCTGAAAACAGTCTTGATATGCCACATTTTTTCAAAATTTCTCCAGGCAATATCGCTTTTTAAAGAAATATGCAGCTGAGTTCTACTTCTCAGGATGTGAATACTTAGCAAACCATTGTTGAACACGTATTACTCAGCAAAGACCATACTGTGTGCCAGATCCAAAGATAAATAAGATGCAGTCATAACCCTCACGGAACTCATGCTTAACATGAAAGAGTGATCAAGTGCTGTGATAGAAGCTGATGCAAACCACAGAAGTACCACAGGGCAGGGGAGGATGAACTCTGCTGACAGCTGTGGGGAGAGGTGGGAGGGTGGAGGCATCAAGCAAAAAAGAGGGGCTAAAGGGAAAGAACTCATGGACATGGACAACAGTGTGGTAATTGTTGGGGGAGGATGGAAGAGGGTATAAATGGTGATGGAAAAATGAGTGAATGAGTGAAGAAAAGAAAAAAGAAACAAAGAATTTAACAAAAATTTAAACAAATCTTCTTAAAGACAAATATCCAAAGGAAGTTTTATTTTTATGATATTTTTCAAGTTTTACCTGAAAGTAATGTGAGATCCTTAATAGAGTTTCAGATAACCACACTTTAAAAAAAAAAAACCTTAAAGGCAAGAATGTTCACAGCAAAATGCTACATAATTAGGAACCAGTGATGTTTAAAGTTGCATTGTTTACCCTCCGGGTAGGAAACATGCATGATCTTGATTTAATTTCATCTGGTCTGTGACAGCGTTTCTAAAGTTGCATGTCTATTGGTCCTCCACTACCCTGTTGTCAAAATCCACAAGCAACAGTTGTACAAATATTTGTGAGAAAGTTCCCCTGGTGAGTACAAAGACCTTATAACAACAATAAAGTTTCAGATATGTGCAGGACTCACTGAGCCACGGGCCTCCAGGGAGGCACCTTTCTGCAGTCAACAACGACCTCCCGAGTGCCCAGTGCGCATGCGTGGGTGCGTGCGTGTGGCAGGGGCTCTGCGGACCTGGCGCCCTTCTGACCAGGCCCCCAGTAGTAGGCACTCAACAAAGGTGAACAGAAAAAAAGTGCTGAGTAACGTTTCTGACAGATCCAGGCTCTAGGCAGGTAAGGCGCTGGGGGCACAGATGAGGTCACCGCGCTGGACCAGTGTGAGGGAGGTTTTGATCAGCTCCGCCAGGGACAGCTTGGATGAAGTTCCCAATCCGACTGAGGCATCGGATCTAGAGATTTGAGTCCACCATCTCCAAACCCACTGTACCTTGCCGACTTCACCCTGCCTACGTTTAATTTACCGGAATCCTTTGTATGTATTCTCTCTTACTTCTTTTGTATGTGGTCTATAATTACACACACAACTTTAAGACTTCCTAGCCCATTTACTTAAGAGCAGTAAGCATTTTTTTTTAATCTCTTTATCATCTCTTCCTGCCTCCTGGCCTCTTATTGGCTTGCATTTTTCTTTTTCTTGTCCTTTTTCACTTTTTATTACTTTCTTTCCTTTACCACAGGGTGAAATACAAAACTGTTTTTTAGTTTTCTGGATTTACTGGGGGGGAGCTTATAATTGTAGATTATGTTGATATTTTATACATTTCCTTCAAAAACACTAAAGTTAGTTCTTATTTGCATGTGGCCTTTGACATGTTTTCATCAGTGACATTTCTCTTCCTAGGAACGAAACAAAAACCCCCCACCTCTGGTTTAGGCAACACATGAAATAAACAATATGAGCATTGTGGCAGGCGGAATTCTAAGATGGTCCCCCAAACTCCAGGCACCTGGTGCACACTCCCCTTTTGCCAGTTATTTGCTGTGAAGAAGTTTGCATATGCACTTAACTGACTTTACGCCAGGGAGATCATCACAGTGGGCCTGACCAAATTACACATCCCTTCAAATCTGAGTCTAGAAATCAAAAGACAGAGAAGTCAGACTGGAAGCTGAAACAGCGAATGACATTCAGCGGAGATAGTTGTAAAATCACCTTCAGACATGTACTGATTGCTCTGTTGGTTTGAATCCATTTTGTCCTAGTCCGTGAGCTGCTGTTTCTGTTTCTGAGCTGGAGTCTGACCACCCACTGCACTCAGACACCCTGTGAGTTGCGGACAAACAGCAGTGTCCATGTTGTGTTGCTATTCCTCTGCCCGCTGGAAATCCAGCGAGCCTGGCAGCAACTTGGCCGGCACGAACCACTGAGTCAGTTCTGCTAGGTCTTTTAGTCCATGTTGAGCGGCCACTGACTCCGTGACATCTGTGTCATTGCAGTAACAGCAGCGCTTTGCAGAAATCCTGTTTATCTGTGTGCACCAAAAGGAATTAGGAAACACACACACCCAGTCATCTCTTCAGGCCGATCATGCCGAGAGAGCTCACACTCTCATGAGGAAAGCGGCTTCGGTTTTACGCTGTTATATTAATGCACGGAATGAAGCCCATTGTGTGATAAATTTTAAGCAAAACAAACTGTGACATATCATTAACCCAGCATTGTAGAAATACCTAGACACAACTGCCAAGGAAATCCTATGCTCTCCTCTTCAGTCTGGGTGGTGAGAGGGGAGTGGTGTGTAAGAAGGGGCACTGAAGCTGGCTTCTCCAGTGTCTGGACGTTGTAGTTCAAAGAAATGGCCCCATGATTTTGAATGGGAGCAAAACAACTCCAGCTGTAAGATTACTGGGTTTTGTATCTGTTGGGAAGAGAACTGTAGAAAATGAGTGTTAGCTTTTTCCTCTTTGTAAGTGGGTATTAGTTCAGTATTTATTTGCCCTAAAATATTGACAACCAGGTGAAAAGGACTACGAACCACCAAATGACCTTTAGGAATATTTTTAACTGTGATGTTCCTTTAATATATTACAGTTTTTAACTTGCTCAGGGAGTGACTTCTAACTAGAAATAACATATCTAATTATGGTAACATTTTAGCTTCTGAATTTGAGACATAAATATAAAAATACAAAATCTTTCTACATTATGCATGTTATTTGCTTTTTTTAAATCTTGTTCAAATTATGTAGGTAAATATGTGGTAAAAATTCAAGTCCTGGAGCTCTGACCAGTGTGGTTCAATTGGCTGCAGCAGCATCCTGTGATTGAAAGGTTGCGAATTCCTGGCCGGGGCACACCCCCAGGGTTAGGACACACCCCCGGGTTAGGACACACCCCCTCTACAGGAGGCAGCCAATCAGTGCTTCTCTCACATTGATGTTTCTCTCTCCCCCTCCTCTCTACCTTCTTCTCGCTCTAAAAAAGCAATGAAAAAAATGTCCTTGGGTGAGGAATAAAAAAAAGTTTAAAAAAATCAAGTCATAGATCTAAAATTGTATTTGTTAATACATTGTTTGCCCAAGTCCAATTTTAATAAGTATTTAAAGCGCAATTCAGGAAAGCTGTATAGTTTTTTTTGTTTTTTTTTTTTACTTTTTTTTAAAGATTTTATTTATTTATTTTTAGAGAGGGAAGGGAGAGGGGGAGAGAGAGAGAGAGAAACATCAATGTGCGGTTGCTGGGGGACATGGCCTGCAACTTAGGCATGTGCCCTGACTGGGAATCGAACCTGCGATGCCTGGTTTGCAGCCCGCGCTCAATCCACTGAGCTACGCCAGCCAGGGCAAAAGCTGTATAGTTTTTAA
This sequence comes from Tonatia bakeri, assembly GCA_004024845.1. Taxonomy (NCBI): domain Eukaryota; kingdom Metazoa; phylum Chordata; class Mammalia; order Chiroptera; family Phyllostomidae; genus Tonatia; species Tonatia bakeri. The sequence goes on from PVIA01005194.1 coordinate 54,983, forward strand.
GAAATTGCTTCCTTAGATGTTATTTTTAATATTTAAAATACTGCATTATTTGGTTATGCATAGGTTACAACCACCTCTCAGCATAGTAGATTCTGTTTTCATAGGAAAAGGAGCTAGGGCTTTTAAAATTGGCAGTGAAACTCAGACCTACACATTAACCTGTACAGTCATAGATCTAACATAACATGTCTCTAAAATAGACTGTTTTGTGTTCAAGCCTAAAAATCATTTCAGTTCAGAGTGTTTCCCTGGGCAATGCAGAAATCGAGGTGTTGGGAGTTTTCTTTTCTTGTTTTGTCATTGCTCTTCAAATGTTAGGCAAAAGTATTGTCTGGCCATTTTAAGATATCGACTGTTGGCAATGCAGGTAGGAGTGAGAGGAATGGGAGCAGCGTGACAGAAGTGAAAAGCGTGGGCTGTGGCACAGCCGGCTCGGGTTCAAATGGTGACCACACTGTTTATCAGCAGTGTGATGGTGGGCGTGTTTCCTAACCTTTTTATTCGTCTCAGTAAAATGAGGCTGATGGCACCCATCTCAAAGACAGGGTCTGGCAGAAGTAACACCTGCTTCAGTGTGGCTGGGAGGGTGATAATATGGGTGTCATAATTTATAGATTTAATTTGAACATTTCATCTAAAATGCCATATGGTGTGCTTGAGTGTGATACTGTTCTTAAACAGAATTACATGTTTATGATTTTGTAATAAAAGATTTTGTAATAAAAAAGGGGCTGGACCCAGTAGTCGTTAAGAGGACACAATGACTTAATGTTTACAAATACCTAGAAGAATGTCAGGCACATGGAAAACTCTATGTAAGAATTTGATAAATACGTACTTTGTTGTTAGAGTGATGTTCTCCACGTCCTTAAAAGCTGGTACCAGTTTCATGTAATCCCCCCCTGGACAAAATGGTATTTTATCTCTTGGTGTTTGGAACTATCTGTCCATGAGGATCAGGAAGCTAAAATGTGGGCTCCACAGCAGCTGTGTTGGAAGTGGCTTGCAAGAATTTTGTGAGCTCATTGTCAACCCTAGTCATTAGTAAAAATTAAAATGTTTAAGGTGAAAGTTAAATTATATCAAAAAGAAAAATAGATACTCAAAACCCACCACATACTATTTATTTTCCTACATTTTCCATTATCTTTGTCTTGTGGGGGTTCACGTCTAGTGTTTCTGGGAATACAGGATCATGGTGTGCTACTGTGCGTTTCTTTCCAACTCCGTAGTCAGCGGCATCCCATTAGTAGCTTGAAATTGGTCATAGTAGGAGTATTTACACCATGAAGTCAGCAAATAATACAAATTAGGGCTCCCCGAGCCAAGAGCCAGCTGTTAACTTTTACCATTATCCTCAGAGAGGGTCAGAGTGTCCCATTAGTTTCTCTTGTTTGCTGAAGGTTGTCATGCATGAAATAGAGTCTTATTTCCTGTATGCAGGAGAACATTGTGACATACATATACCTACGCTTTAACAGAGGTTTTTCCTGTAGACACTTTTCCTGTGTTAAGCCTCCAAATTACTCGATAGCTCAAGAATCATAAGTGGTAAAGAAGTAACAGTTCTTTTCATTACTGTGAATAATGGCCTCCTGTATATCATTGTAGAGTAATATATCATCTAGTAAGAGTCTCATGATAGCCCTGTAAGCGAGGCAGGACAACTGCCATTGCCACTACTATATGGATGAGAGAGTCGAGGCTCCGTAACACTATTGCTTTCCCGTGGTTATTCAACTTGAGGAATACCACATATAGATTTAGATTTTCTGACTGCAAATAAGGTGAAAATTCTACTATGTGATGAATTTTATATTCTCTAGGGTATTGAAATTGTTGAGTTAGGTCTCTCTCTGCCTCTCCTCTTTTTCTTACACCCAGGATATCAGGGGGTAGATGTTAAATGTATTTGCATTTTTATAACAATTACACTAGTCAGTGCTTTTCAAATAAATTTGACTCTGAGTTGTGTCTGCAATTGATGGTATTACCTTTCTGCATTTTATCGTTAGAACTTCCTCTCTCGAGGTCTCTCCTCACCCCAACACCTGCCCTCACTCATGTGAACGTTCACTGTGCAGCTCTTTTGGTCCAGTGACCATTTTTTCCGCTCTGTCATTCCTACCAGGAACCTGGCATCCACAGGAAGGGTTCGAACTTCGGAATCTCTCACTCAGACCTCCCACTTTTCCAGCTCACTACGGACTCATTATCCTCAATAAGATCTTCGGGCATCATCCCCCACTGTTGTTTTTATTGGTCTTCTCATTCGCCTTAAAGTCCAACTGAACTTCTGACAGATTCCCTCAATTCAAGAGGCCCTCTCTTCCTCCCTCACAGCAGTTAACAAGACTCCAGGCCTTCACCAGCTAGCTCACCCACCCGCCTCTGTATAATATGCACAAGTAATGAGCATTGCTACAGTTACACAGCCATGATTCACCAGATTCCACTAGACCTTTCAATGTATGATTTCAATCATTTGAGAGTTCAATGTCTTATCTACCTTTGGATCTGGTTCTGTTAGTGGTTTTATCTTTTGGCGATGGATTTTTTTTTTTTCTCTGTGTCTCATCATTTTGACGGAATGTCAGACATTAAAGGTACCAAACTATCGAGACTGAGACAAGTATTTAAACCCAGAAATGGTCCTGTCTCCTCTCTGTCAGGCCATTAGTGTGTGGGGGTTGTTCAGTCTTATCTGCAGCCAGGCTGGGTTCGTGTTTTGTTTCTAGGGTTCACCACAGACTTCAACTTCCTGCAGCGGTTGTGTGCTGCCCTGTTTGTGCTTACATGAGCTCTGGAGTGCTGGAGGGTTTTTCTCAGTACTCCTGCACCGTCCCCAGCGGCGCTCCTGCTTCTCTGGATGCTTAGTGTCTGCTCTCTCGCCCTGCCCTGCAGGTGGACAGCTGTTGCCTTTTACACAGCGCCAGGTTACTGGTGGGTGAGGGGAGAGGAGGGTTGAGGAGAGGCTCCTGGTTTTCCTACTCCAGTCTCTGGTTTAGGCAGGCCCTGTGTGCCTGAGCCTCAGGGTGACAAACAACCCTGCCTCCTACTCAGTGCCCAAATAGGTTTCCTGCCCCTCTCCTTTTGGATGACAGAGTCTGCTTTGCACCAGCTCAGGATTCTAGATTTAGAAGGTTTCCTGCCCTCGCCCCTGCAGTGCCTGAGTGTCAGTGCATGATGAAGACATCAGGTTTCCACGCCCTCCCCCTCTAACCTCCGGGGATGTGATGACTTTTTGCCTTTCTCCCAGGAACAGATGGCTTTTGCCTCCTGTCACTCAGACATCTCCCCAGGGTGTGGGAGTCTCTTTCTTCTCTCCCCCAGCAGCAGCAGGCTATTTATCTCAGAGGAGGGTCCAGGGATCTGCAGGTTATACCCGCGTCCTAGCCATAGCAGTGGGTCACCAGCTTGAACTCCTGCAGGGCCAGAGCAGATGGCTGGTCTGCTCTACCCAGGAACCTCTGCAGGTGCTGCTGAGCCTGCACCACCCAGGTCACTCTCAGGTCTCCTGCCCATCCCCAGTCTCTCTCCTGAGCAAAGAGCTCTTTAGGGAGAGCAGGCCCGCCTTGTGCCTAAGACTCTCAGGAATACCAGTCCATAGTCAAACTTTATGAATCTGTTCACTTATTAGATGTTTTCTTCTTATCCATCTTTATGGCTACATCTAATCTTCCTGTGCTCTGTCAATACAGGAGTTCATTTGCTCCATCTTTCCTCAGAGAAGCTTGTCACCCCTTTGGAATTTAGTTCACCCAAGAGTCAGCTCAGGTGAGGAACTCAGTTTCTGAGCAGCTCAAAATACATTGTTTTTTTTTAAAGTTGTGCATCTTTTCCCACATATGGTGGAAGCAACTTTCTCTTGCAGTTTTCTTCATCCTAAACAGGAGCAGATCTGCTTCCTTTTTAAGAAACTTTCAAACAAGTTTAACATGGCCTGCAAAACCATGCATAGTCATATTTGCATCTCTCCAGCCAAATCTCATGTCCCTCTCCGCCTCCCTCCCTCTCTCCGCTCCCGTAACAATGGTCTCGCTTCTTCAGTTATGCCAAGCTCTTTCCCAACCCAGAGCCTTTGCACATGCTGTTCACTCAGCCTGCAGCCCTTCCCCACGCTGTACCTGGATGACCCCAGCTCCTCCAAAGGTCCTTCCTGGATACATGCACCCTGTGTCCAAATCCGTGTGCAAATTACTTCCTCATTCCTTTTCACAGCTGGACTGTAGCCCATTATCTGGGTATATTGCCTTACTTTAATCAGTCCTCTTGGTGGATATTTAGATTATGTTTGGTCGTTTGTTTTTATAATTAATAATCTTGTATATAAAGTATATCTATAGGATAAATTCCTAGAAGAGTGTCTGGATTCAGTGGTACATAGAGATCTCTCGTGGTAGTATTTCTCTTATTAAGAGTGAAGTTAAGCATAAGTTCATGTGTTTAAGTGCTTTTGCGTCCTGCGTCCTAAATGACCCACATGTTTCACAGACTCCTAATTATCAATGATTTTTTTTTCTTACGGATTGTAGGAGTTCTTTATGTATTAGGGAGTTGTGCCTTTGTGCTAGGAGTTAGTCTTTTCTAGTATTCAATAGTTTTGCTTCACAGTACGTATTCCTATTTTTAATGATGTCTTTATTTAGGATTTTTTTTAAAGCTCCATAAGATCAAGGTCCATGTTAATTGCTTCTCATTGTATATTGAGCACCAAATAAAATGCTGAACACATAGTAAATGATCAATAAATATTTAATGAATGGGCCAAGCATGACAAAGAGAATCTTGGTACTTAAGTAGCCTGGGAAATTGGAAGGGAACTATTTTGTATGGAAACGTGATAAATTCTTTTTTGGATATGTGATATTTAGGTGACAGCCAATATTCTAAGTAGACCATTGTACCGTACTCTTAATTGGCAAGATCCTCACCAAGATTTTAGAGTCATCGCCGTGAAGTGTTCGATTGGAAACAGATGGTCTCTGAGGGATGGGAGGTTATGTGAGGTTCCTGGATAAGTAATTCCAATCAGAAACAACTTCAAGGGATCATAGTTGTTATAACAATTTTAAAAAATATGGAAAAAAAAGGAAAAATAGAAGCATTATATATTTGTAAGTATAATGATATGGGGAATGTAGACAATTTTTAATGCCTTGGAACAATGATGATTATTGAAAAGTATTTAGATGATGTTACAATTATGCCCCAAATACATACTGTGAAGAAAAGAAAACCTTTACTAATGGAAAACTGAGTTCATCATAATCATGTAAGCTTGTGGAAATCACAAGTGTTTTTTAATATTAAGTAGGCTATTTGGCTTATCAGTATATTCCACTTTCCAGCTTATAATTGGACATTGTGTTTTCTGTTCCTGAAACATCACCAAGAGATAGTTACTGCCAATTTACTCTCCAAGTCAGTTTTTTACAGTATATTCACTGCATGAAAAAGAAGAAACCATTCAGCCTTCTAAAAAGAAGTGGTTATTTTTTTCAGAACAGAGAATTTATCCCAAAATAAGCTATGCATATTATTTAATGTACTGTAATATCTTGATGGCTAAGGTCGTCAAATAACAATTTGACTTAAACAGTTATGAATTTGTCCCCTTAACAAGTCCGTTGTGAGGTTATAGTCCCTGTTCAGCAATTGTAAGAAAATTACCTGGGCAGGAATTCCCTTCTGGCGGCACAGGGGATGTGGTATCTCACTGTCAATCTCGATTTTCAAGTGAGCCTGTGGATTAAAAGGTGCTATCTTTAAAGTATACATTTTTTTCTCCTTTTCATTAAAGATCTATAAATTAAGAAATCAGAAGTATGGATATACTTGTGCTGGACAGACAAATAGATCATTTAGACAAAAACCTTAATCACATGAAGATGACTTTTCAGCTTAACGTTTAGCTGCCTTGCCTTACTGCGTTATTGATCAGAAACCCTGTTGTTTCTGGCATTTTTGTCATGAAGGCAGGGTTTTTCTGTACAGCCGTCAGATTCTTCACTGCAGGCGAGGGGCTTGTCAGTGATGAATGAAGTGATCTGTAACGTCGGCACCGCGGCGCCGAGGACGGGGCAGAGAAAACGCTGTGCTTGCGCCTGCGCAGCAGCAAGTTTCTCCTGGTCTGGCCGGCTGAGCACATGCTGGCCCCAACACCGGAGGGGACGCGGGAAGTGTCACTTCGGGGTCTTTCAAGAGGCCAGTCAATTGCTTAGGCTGAATTCCCAGAAGTGCTCATTTTCTACTTAAAATAGGAACATGCATTCATTAAGAGAGAAAAGAAATTCCTAGGTGATCTGTGTTTACCTAAGAAGGAACCAGTTATGAATTTTTTACCAGGGTCTGATTCTATACAACTCACTTTAGTCTGGAGGTAAATATAAAATAAGTCTTCTTTGGCTCTCCTTCATTACAAAAACAACATTCTGACAGCTGTTGTCATATTCTTTACAAAGCAAATGGTGGTAGAGTAAGGTTTTATTTCATTCACATAGTCACTGTTCCCGCACCTTTGGTCTGCCTCTTGCTGAGACTTGGGTAAATGGGAATCGGTGGTTTGTTGGTACAGCCCAGTTACTCTCCAAACGGGAGGCTCCCTGAGCACCGAGTTCTTTCTTTGGTGCGTTAATCTGTCTCATACCCATCGAAGGAGCCATGATAAGCCAGCACCAAGCACTGATCCAAAAGGTCAATGAAAACCCTTAGCAGTACTCAGGGACGGAGTGCAGGGGTGGAAGCCATTGTGTTCTAGAGGGTTCGAATTAGAGTGTAAGGAATGTGGCCACCTCAGGGTGGGCCTGTTTTCACGGGGCAATGAGGACAAAGGCATACTCATTTACAGAAATATGGCCACATGATTGCTTGCCTGCTTCAGTGTGCATCTCTTCATAGCTCACTGTGAATCCCATTACAGAAACGGAAGGTAAGTTTAACAAAATGTTCAGCCACTTATGATTAGCACACAAAATTCTTAAGTAAAACATAACACCACAAGCCATTGTAAATCACTTTGCTAAACTTTTAAACTTCGTAAGGAATTCTGTCTTGTCCAAAAGCTACTTTCAAACCCGTGCTGACCTGGCGTTCAGGCACATGTTTCCTTCCCAGTGGACCCAAGTGAAACAATGTGAAGGGGGCCAATTAGAGAAACTTTGAGCCGGAAGAGATGAGCAGAGGCCATCTTGTCCCTCCTTCTGCCTCCAGGCAAAAACCATCCCCTGCACCGAAAATCTTTACTTGAATCCTGCTGACAGAAATGCTCCCACCACATGTAAATGACAAGTCCTAATCCAGTTAATGCAATGAAAGCAGATGAACCATTCAGGGCTTATTTATTTTGTTCTAAAGAAGCTGAGTATGAAAGCTCATCTGAATTGTTTTAATTCCTCCTTTCTAGAAAATCGTTTTGAACGAGAAATGTACTCAGAGCATTGTGAAGATGTGGGAAGTTAGTGTCTAGGAAATGTGTTATCTTTATCATCTTATTAAATGTATTTTTGGTTTCCTTTTACTCTAGGTCTACCTTACGGGTGGGAGGAAGCTTACACAGCAGATGGCATCAAGTACTTCATCAAGTAAGTACGAGCATCTCGACCAAGTAAGCAGTTTTTTCACATCTGGAGCGAACCTGGAAGTTGCAGAATAATCAGCAAAACCAAGAAACCCTCTTGGAGGTTACAAAAATTAGAAACAAGAAATGTAGGCTCACCATTTTCATTTCATGTGATTTAAATGCTCATATCAGATATCATTTGGGGAAAGAAAAAAAACGAGTAATAATTTCAAGGGAAACATCAAAAAATAGGAGCAGGATCATCATTTGAACTTAAATATTGACTGCCTAGATTCCCTTCTGGTTTAAAGTACTACTATGTATGAAAGGTTAATCTAATGAAAACGCCAGCTAAAACTTCTTAAGAACACTACTAATAAGGAACATTTTCAGTGTTTTACAAAGCATACAGTTCATTTATCTGCAGAGTTTTTGAACATTTGCCGTGTGCCAGGCAGTGCTGTGTGCATGCCTTGCGGTCCGGTAGTGAAATCCGTAGACTAGTTCTCTGATATCGTGGAATTTACATAATAGTGAGAAAAGGTGGGAAACAAGTACCTGAAGAAGAGATGAATGAGACAGTCCGTGCACAGACCTTATCTTAGTGGATTCTCAGAACATCCTTTTAGGTATGAGTACCTTATTTTCCCTGTTTGGTGAAGAAATAAGAGCCTAGAGGAGATGCCAAAAAATCCACAACCACTCAAGGACCAACCCAGAGCAGAGCCGGTCTTCGGGCTCCACGGTTCTCTCCACTGGACTCGAGTGCCGCTGACAGCGGTCTGTCTTTGAAAGGAATGCACTTTCTAGCTGCTGAGCTGGTCGCTTTTACTCTGGACAGAGCACTCAGGTATACTTGCACTGTGCTCGGGGTAACTCCTTTCATGGCGGAGTTGGGGTAGAAGGGCAACAAGGGGATGCTGACAGACTCCTGAGACCCCAAGAGACTCCCTTAGATGTAACACATGACACTCCTGTGTATTTGGGGGGGAGGAGGGAGATGTGTCCTTGCTGCCCTTTCCACACACAAGTATTTTCCAAAGCAACATCCAGATTGTGGATTCTCAAGCTCTAGGACTTTACACAGGTTCTCACATCTCTCTTCACCTCAGCTTTCTCATCAAGAAATAGGGATCTATTAATGCACTTTATAAAGTTGTTAAATGTTCAGCACCCAGCGTGGAACTTTGAACACAGTAGATGCCCAGTAAGTATTCATAAATTTACAACATCAAGAAACCATCTTCGTGGGGGAAAAAATGGAAAATCATTTGATCATTAACAACATTGAGAACTCAGAAGCCTCATATTTGAAAAGCTGTAAGACAAAACTAACAGTAAACCTGTCAAAATGTTGTCACGATGGTTTTTTTTCTTGTAGTCTCAAACAAAAACAAATTAATACAGCAAAGGCATAGCTTATTACCTGTGAAGGAGAAAGGGACTTTGGAGCAGAGGACCCGGGAATCCCGCGCACAGGTCACAGTCAGCACCGCACTCGCCACTTGCAGAACGACGGCTCTTCTAGAAGGGAAGCCGCACCGCGGCGCGCCGTGTTAACTGTCTTTAGTTCCTGGGGGTCGGATCACGGTGCCGTCGGTGTGGCAGGAAAACGAAAAACCATAGTCAAGTTTGCATTAGGTTTCTTTCTCACACTAACTCTGTAATGAATAAGGGAAAAGATAAGGGGATGGGGAGGAAATAAGTATTCATTGAGCATTAGCTGGCGTTGAATAGCCAGGCATATGTTAGGTGTATTTTTCTGTGCATCCTGTCGTTAAATCCTCTTAACATTGTGGAGAGTGGACATCACTCTGCTCTTACTGGGAAGGTATTCTGATGTAGTGAGCTGTATCCTGCCCTCTTCCATGCCTGTCTTCTTGAAGGTCCCCCAAAGAAACACCTGGTCAAAGAAAAGCAAACTAGTATTCATTGTTAACTGGGGCTCTGAATTCCAAGGCATTTGAAAAATGTCTGTAAATAAGTCCGGACCCTGTGGAGAGTGCTCTTACCTAAGCTTAGCCTTAGCCGTCTGTCAGTATATCCTAACCGAAAGGCGAGTGGCAGAGCCTGACTAGTGTCCTGTGAGGAAAGGATGCCAAAAGCGTCATCGCCAACTACCAAGGAGAAGGAGGGAGCAAGAAATGGATAGCCAAAGAGTGAGTGTGTGTCCCACTGCCTGGTACCCAGCTGCTTCAGCTTATGTCCTTTGCAGTCTGGAACAGCAGCCTTGGGCCGGCTCCTACCACAAGGGAGAATAGCACCCAAGAAGAGGAGAGAAGGAATAAATAGGCCTTTTGACTGCCTGCCCGGAGATCTCACAGTCCCTGTGGAAGGATAGAAAGAGACACTCTATCTACGTAGTGCACACCAGTCTAGAAAATATATCCCTTAGGGTGTTTTGGAAGACCATCAGTTGTTTTCTCTGACCCTAAGTTTGACTCATAAGAAAAGCAGAAAAGAGCCCTGGCTGGTGTGGCTCAGTGGGTTGAGTACTGGCCTATGAACCAAAGCGTCGCAGGTTCAATTCCCACTCAGGGCACATGCCTGGGTTGCGGGCCAGGCCCCTGGCAGGGGGTACGTGAAAGGAAACCACACATTGATGTTTCTCTCCTTCTCTTTCTCCCTCCCTTCCCTCTCTCTAAAAATAAATAAATAAAATCTTTTAAAAAGAAAGAAAAGCAGAAAAGAGATGGTAAGATAGATTTGTTCCCCAAAGGACAGTGGTGTATATCCTTGTCTCAACATTACGGTTGGAGAACCAGTGTGGAAAAGAGGCTAAACCTGCCAGGGCCACACAGTGAAACTACAGAGCCAGGATACCGACTCAGGGCTGTCTGGCTCCACAGCCACCCCCACCCACCACACATGCATTCAAGCTCACACACACACACACTGCACCACCTGCATCGCCTTATTTTGACATGATCTCTTCACAGGTTACAAGACAAGATATCTTAAACAGATCTTCATTTGGGAAGAACTCTATACAACGGCGGGGAGTGGTGTAGGTAGGACAGGGGAGAGTAATTGGGGGATAATGGGGACAACTGTTATTGAACAACAAAAAAACATTTTTTTAAAAGAAGAAAAAATAAAATAGTAGATTAGAAACCTAGTTCTAAGAATGAGTAATTATCTCCTGGAGATCAGAAAGGTCAAGTAGTAAAGATAAGAAAATCTAACACTATACCAGTGCTTCCTTTACCCAGCCTCCTGGAGGAACAGGGCGCTTACCACGAGCTGGGTTTCTTTTTGCTAGAAGTTAACCCTATTCAAGCACCTACCCTTGTTTCTGCTTAACTTTTCTTGGTGAAAGTCGTACTTAGTGTTACGTACTTCCCTACCTTCTTCCTGAGGCTGCTGAACAAAAACAGATTATTATGACTATCAGTCTTACACATAACACAGTGAGTTCTGCAAGGGGTATTAAGCTGTATAAGCTAGAATACAGACCCAGCTCTCATCTCTTCGCTCTCAGCGTGCCCATCTGTCCCCTCACCCCCATCCTCCTTCTTTCTCCTTCACACACTCCCACCACATCCCCAGGAGCTTCTTATTTGAACAGGACAGGATGCCAGAGAATCAGACTTACTTTGCGTTGCTTGTAAATAGCCCCTGAGTGTGTGTCTGGAGAGGTCTGTGTGGGAGTCAAGTTCTCCCACACACACCCCTAAGTCCTGCCTAAGTTCTGGTACAGGTGGGTTTGATCAGGAAGGTCGAGTGAGGGGTGAAAAGAATCACAGGCCTTGCAGTTGGAGAAACTGGGTTTAAAGGCTGGTGTCTCCATAGAATAGTTGAATGACCTTGGACATGTGTACTTAACCTCTTTGAGCTTTAATCTCCACATTTATAGAGCGGAAATAATGTCCATAATTCCTAGGCTAGGGCTCCTGTCCAGAATGAATGAGCTTGTGTATGAAAAGAGCCTATCGTAGCACCTGACCCCGAAAACACATCTCCAGCAAGGTGAGCCCTCCTCGCTCCCTCCCCTCACTCCAGCATTTTGACGGGGATTATGTCATGCCCTGAGCTGCGTTCAGATAGCTGATGTCCCCGGAGAAGCAGTGCCTGCATGGCAAACGTGCACATCCACTCTGTGTCTCTCTTGGACCTTTGTTTTGCTTCTTAGCATTTTCTTTCATCTTCATCTTCCCACCACATCAACCAAAATTTGAGCCTGGACAGCCTGTGTTAGCTTTTGAGGTGGGAGTGGCTCATTTACCAGGTAAATGTACTTTGGAGGCAAAAAATAACAAGTAATGAACTCAGGTTGTTTCCTTTCTCACCTTTACTTGGCACAAAGACTGAAGTCACCCTCCCAGAACACCGGAGGGGATGATGGTCTGTATGCATACAGCCTTTTCCTGAGATTGACATCCGTCACTGTCTTCCGAGAAAGCGGATTGTTGCAGCTGATGGAAGCCAAGCCTCAGGCAAAGGAGTAACTGTCAGCGCGGTCCCGAGAATGCCCAGACGGATACGGTCCTCACTGAGTGTTCCTGTCAGCCACACGGCCATTGCACAGCTATAAATACTTTGTAGTCATCCACTGAAGGTCTGACACAGGAGAGGAAAGCATTTTACCTGGTGTAAACAAATTTATTTCAAGGGTTGGCATTGCTATAGTGTTTCATAGAGCTAAAAACATGTATATCTCCATACGTGCATGTATATGTGCCAATACATGTGTGCACATATGCATATAGGCCAGGCTTGCTCACTTAAGATATATATACACACACACACTTTCAAAGGAAAATGTTCTTATTTTCTCCTTAGAAAATTGCAGCATTCTTAAATTTAATGACAAAATGTCGTTTATCTTGATGGTGCTGTCATGAGGTTCTCTGATTAACTTGACCATTTCTGTACCCGACTTCTTACCTTCCCTTTGAAGTTGTGTACTCTCCCAGATTCGTGGTGGTCTCTAGTACGGTTCCACATCAAAAGTTCATGCCCTTTATATTATGTTCTATAATTTGACAAGATCATTATGTTTGTGTTTGATAGTAAAAGTGAATTTAATTAGTACAGATTAGACAGCTGCTACCTTGCTTCCATTGCACTTCTACTTTTCATTGGAAGGTTCAGATTCATGATCAGTGATCATGATTTATCAATTCTCTATTGCTGCATGATAAAATTTCCCCAGATTCTGCAGCTTAACACAATAAATATTTATTTTCTCACCCAGTTGCAGAAAGTGGAAACCCCAGGTGTGGTTTTGCTGGATCATCACGGTCTCTCCCTGGGTTCCTCGTGAAGTTGCAGCCAAGCTGTTAGGCAGGGCTGGGAGCGGCGGCGTGGCTCAGCGGGGTTGGAAAATGTGTTCCAGCTCACACACGTGGCTGCTGGCAGGAGGCTTCATTTCCTCGCCGCAACGTGGACCCTTCTCCATAGGGCCACGGGGCTGCTCACAACATGACAGCTCCCTTCCCCCAAAAGCAAGGCACAGGAGAAAAAAAGAGAGCAAGAAAAACATTAAGACCAAAGCTGCAGTGCCTTTTATAACCAATCTCAGAAGTGAGTGACATACCATCACTTCTGCCATATGCTGTTGGTCACACAGACCAACCCTGGTGCAGTGTAGGCGGCAACTACATACACAAGGGTGTGAATGAGCTCACTGGGAACAATCTTAGAGGATGCCTATGACAGCGCTGTTTCATAATGTAATGTTTATAAAGCCCGTTATTTTTATAATCATCTATACATCTGTGTAAACAATACAAAGTTCTCAATATCAGATACGTGCTTCCAACATTACATTATACTTCAGTGACTTTTCAAGTAGGTATAATTGTTTGTGTTTCAAAGTTACTTAAACTTGCTTCCTAATTCCCCATCCATTCATTTGTGTTGATACGCCTTTATATCAGATCCTAAAATCTGAGACATCGCTCCTTATGTAGAAGTCCTGTTCTCCATCACATAGGAAGTATTGCACTTACAACATTAGACGTAAGTACCAGTATAATCCAGGCAGGGAGTCTGTGGTTTCCCCATAAGACAGGTTTCCGTCTAGGGCAGAGAAAGCGAATGGGTTTCAACCCACTCTCTCAAGTGCAGTTGTCAAGAGTTCTGAGGCGATAGTCAATGTCGCTGACGTGTGGGTCGAACAGAGATGTCTGCTGTGTGACAGAGGGGAGGTGGCCATAGTCAATGTCGCTGACGTGTGGGTCGAACAGAGATGTCTGCTGTGTGACAGAGGGGAGGTGGCCATAGTCAATGTCGCTGACGTGTGGGTCGAACAGAGATGTCTGCTGTGTGACAGAGGGGAGGTGACTGGCATGCAGGACACCTGCCACGGTTTGCAGTTCTTGGGCTTCTGGAGCACACGGCTAACACCGGGACCCTGCCAGGTCGATCAGTGACAATGCAGACAGTAGGCTGGGTGACAAAATAAACAATAGCAGCACCCTCCCCCCGCACAGTTTCTATGAAATATTCAGTATTCCAGAGCTTTGCTTTGCAGACCCTAAAGAATAACTGATTTCTAGTAGGCATGGTTTTTCTTATTTCTCTCTAGTCAGAGCTCATTAATGACTCAAATGATTATCTGAACTGGAGTAGGGCCTCCCATTAGGTTGTTCCCGGGTAGGAAGGAATGTAGATCTTAACCTATATGTGAATAAAATTGTCATTGTCAGCCTGTATTAATTAAAGACTTAAGTTACAGTGTTACCTCATTTAGAAGTAAATTTTTAGAAAAATAGAAAACACAAGAAAAGAATTAGAGATTATATTTTCTTACCCCTAACTTTATTTTGCAAGCAGAGCCTATTTTAGGTAATTCTAATGTAATTAGAAATTAAGGAGATGTGAGAAGAAAGAATGCAGTGGAAGGGACAGTTTCTGGGTTGGAAATAAAAAGTTACTATTTTGGACTTTGCCTCAATCTGTGGCAGATTATTTTAACTCCACTGGAGTGGACGTTGTCAGGAGCCCTCCTGCTTAGGGCCTCATTAATGAGACTGCTTTGATTTTTGAGGAGTTCAGCAGTGCCCACTTACAAACTGCTGAAACCCCAGGTGCATGTGATGAGGTGTCCAGGTGATTTCTGCACACCCAGCTTCAGCCTAGAGGAGGATACGTGGAGGCCTCTTGCTGTCTTCTGCATGTGCGAGAATCCTGAGTGTTTCATTAATGAGACTATAATGAACAAACCAAAAGGGGACTTGAAGGAAGAAATATGGACCTTTTAAATATTTTGTCCCCAAACACTTCTTAGCTATGAGTAAATCGTAAGGTATTAAAACCACCAGTTTGGATGGGAGCATCTATGTGACAATTGGTTTAAAATATCCAGCAGCCGGCACAGTGCTTTGTATGTGTAGGGACTGAATAAATATTTATTAAGGAGTGAATGCTGTCATTGGCAATTTGGAGAAGCCACTGGTGAGGAAAAACATGTGGGCTTTAGAATCAGACAGACAGGATTCTAATGTTTATGCCACCACTTTTGAGTGCAACCGTGGTATAATTGGTATTATTTCAATTGTCGGTGCTTCCTTTTCTCATCCCAAAGCAAGGACAGTGGTTAAATTAGGATGTTTAAAAGCAAGGATATTGGATAACTATATCTCTCAGGATTGTTTTGGTAATTGAACAAAACAAGGGGTATGAAACCCTGGCAAAACACATGGCTCATGTATTTTATACTATAGCTATTTGCCAACAAAGAGGCTTTAAATGACATTTGCACAGCTGCACATAGAAACCAGTAGCCACAACCTACACTTACGCCACCCTCCGGCCAGTCGGAAGCCCTGTGACAAGAGCAGAGAGGTTGCGTTGCTCAGGAGCCCGAGATAGCTTGCTCTGGATTGTCTATAAATATCTAGGAAGGGGTGTAGCAATATGTAGTGCTGGGCGAGCACCTGTCATTTAAACGAAAGGCCAGCCAGCTGGCTGAGGTTACTCGGAATGGCAAAGCGCACTGAAATGAATAAAACATCCAGATCCAGAGAGCCAACGGCAAACTCTTTTCTCCCCCGTTTAACCAGCGCCAGGTGTAACTGAGGCAGGAAGTGTGATGGAAGCATTGCGTCGGGATGGGAGCAAACCTTATGGAACTGCATGAAGTACCTTGGAAATCCATCTCCTTTCTGGGTTATACTTTTTATTTCGCCAGATGTGGAATTCCCTCTGCTTCCAGGAGCCTTTATTTCAATTTCTCAACAAATACTAAGTTTTTGTCAAACCCTTCCCCTTAAAAGTTTGGTTGCTGTGGGAGTCTGCTGGGGCTGCCGTACGAAGCACCACAGACGGGGTGGCTCACTCTCCTGCGGCCCAGGAGCCAACAGCCCAGTGGAGAGAGCAAGGACGTGGTAGGAATCACAGCCACGGGGAGTGAACCATGCAAGACCCTGGGGAAGCAGGCTTCTCACACGCGCTCTTCATTCATACTTAATCACGTGTGTTATCGGTTTTGTAGCAAGTGCTTTAGAAGGCTTTGGAAATACAATCTGTGGTCATTGCATTAATCAGTCAGCTCATCGTTAATTTTTTCATCCTGTAAAGCTGAAGACACTTTTCAAACGGTCATTTAACCCACCCCAGAGCCTCCATGCACTCTCCAGAGCAGAGTGTAACGTGATGGTTAGGTTGCCGGAAGTCAGATTTGGCTCTACGACTAGTGTTATGGCCTGGAGTAAGTTAATTCATCTCTCTCCGTATTAGTTTCCTCGTGTAGAAAATGAGGAGAGTAAGTATAACTCTTTCTCTCCTTTAACGTATACTAAGGCTGTAAGAGATAGTTAAGTCCACGTATTCACAAGTCCAAGGTGGCACTGTTGAAAACAATCAGCATGTAATGTTCATGGGAGAACTATAAAACCTAATGACACATTTGGTTTTCATCCCATAATTTTTAACTGTAATTGAAGGTTTCTACCTCATAGCACTCACTGTCAATTGGCTTTTGCACTTACCCACTACGGAGTCTGTAATAATGATGACCACCCCTGACTTTAGAGATGGGCTCACACGGACAGGGCCCCCCCACGTCCCTCCCAGCGCTGTGGGTTTTAGGCTACACACTCCTTCCGTAATACAGCATGTACATTCATATGCTTGTATCTTCAGTGTGGTCAGTTTAACTGGTAGAGAAATAATATTAGAACAAGTATAAGATTAGTTGAAATTGTAGGTTTCAAATAATTTTCGTGTTTCTAAGATTTCAAATTTGGTAATTAAGAGAAATACATTTAGTCAGATGTTTATTAAACTTGTTTTATTGGATAAGTTAAGCTTGCAAAGCCTTATGGTTTGTATTATAATTCTCATTATTTTAAGAAGAACATTAAAATTTAAAGTAGCTTTTGTGTTTCATGCACTTCCACTCATAAGTGGGAATTTAATGTGAAAACTTTGGCGGTGGTCCTGCTGAACTTGTTTCTAATTAAATTTAGTTTCACCAGTCTATATTCTGACAGAGTATTTTGATTACTGACATATATTTAAAGTATTGTGAAAATATACATTTATTGCATGTTTTCTGAATTTTAGACAGGAAAAACTCTTTAGTTTGTGGAAGCTGTACATATATTTACTGGGACACTAATAGTCATGGCTGCATCTTGAAGTACGCTCTTACTCAACAGTGATTTAGAGTGACATCTACTGTAACAAATCACTGCCTTTCAGTGTCTTAGAGCTCACATACCAGTCAATGCCAGGATTCCTGGTTGGTGAATTGTTTGTTTTTCCTTTGGATGGTGCTTTTGAGACCTCAGCACCTTCTAGCTTGTGGCTGTACCATTTCCCAGTGCCTCAGTGTGCTATGCGTTCAGGTTAGTGGCCTCTGGCTTCTTAAAAAACCCTGGCCCACAAGACACAAACATCACTTATCTTATTTTGCATTGGTGGAAACTAGTCATGTGCCCGCATAAGGATGTAGTGGGAGCTGGGAAGTGTAGTCTCTGTCTGGGCAGCTGCCTCCTGGTAACAACTCTCCAGTATGTAACAAATGTGCCAACTACAGAATCCGTATGATTGTTTATTAGCATGTAACAGTTCACTGTGGGGGTATCAGTGTCAGGAGGCCACGTTCTTGCAATTCTTCTGTGTTTTTTTTTTATCTTATTATGACAGAAAGTAGTAGTACTTTTTAAGAGTTATCCAGAGCTATAATCTGTGACTATAATATACTTTCTTTGAAAAATGAATTGCATCAGCTTTGGACCTGGGATATTTTGGCTCTATACAAATTTGCCAGCAATCTAAGTCTCTGTATATTATTTGAAACCATATAATTGATATTTCCATATTTTTTCAGGAATTTTATTTTTGGTGTTGTAGTTTTGCAAGTCTAGTGAGATAGCAATTTTTTACATTATTATGCTTAACTAGTATTTGACTATATGACTTTAGATCCTTGTAACATAATTTGATATCTGAGGTCTACAGATTTTTAAATTAAGGTTGTGTGCCAAGTAACAATATTTTGGTCAACGATGAACCACATATGTGACAGTGGTCCCACAAGATTACAATGGAGCTAAAAAAATTCCTGTCACCTAGTGACGTAGCCATTGTAATATGATGGCACAACACAGCACTCCCACATTTGTTGTGATGCTGGCATAAAAAAAAAAGTCGCTGGTTTATGTATGTACTATAATATACTTTTTATCATTGTTTTAGAGTTCACCGTTTCTACTCTCAAAAAAATAAGTTGGCTCCAGAACAATGCTGTAGTACTCCCGCAGCAGCCTCGCACATCTCGTGTTCACCACGTCTCTTGAGCGCATCATTTTCTCTTGTGCTTGATTTAATCTCGCGTTGTTTTGTGCAGCGACATGGTGCACAGGCTCAAGGTCTGGAAGCAGTAGTCTTACCACATCGCCTGGGGCATAGGGGGCGCACTTACCCAGGTGTGTGTAAGTGCGCTCTGTGATGTTTGCACAGGGACAGAATCACTGAATGCCGCACAATATATCCCCATAGTCAGGCAGCACATGACTGTAATGGGATTTTTAAATTTTCAAAAGATACTTTATGTATTTTTTATAGAAAGCTCAATAAACATATAACAAAAATAAAATTTATTTTCAAAACCGTAAAGATTTGAATGGGATCCTGCTAACATTTGATCATAGCCTCGCTGGATTTTCAAATTCCTGATTACAAAATGCTCAAAGTGTTCTGAGAAATACTCATTTTTGTTTTAGCAGTGTATTTCCCAATGTATGTATGAGGAAAGTCCTTATATAGCAATGGGATCAAATGCCTGTACCTTTCTCCCAAACACAGCTGGGATGGACCCTCCCTATTCCTGACCTAGTCACTCTCGTGACCAACACCCGACAAGGCTGCCTGATGCCTCACAGTCTGGTGGCTTTTTCAGAATTTCATGGACGTGATTCACTTTTTGTTCTTACATCTCATTTGTTTTCCATTGGAATTGTGTTTTAAGTATAAATCTTTTATTGTCATTAGTGTTTGTCATTTAAGGCCAGTTGTAAAATTTTCGAGTGTTTCAAAATTAACTAGTGCCAGAAACAGATTAAATTAACATATATTTACTTATTTGTTCTTGTTTTCTAGTTCATATGAATGTTATATATAAAGATTGCCACACACCCCCTGCAAAAAAAAAAAAAAAAAACATTGGAATTTAATTGTTTTGGCTCATTATTCTGCAGCTTGGTCTTAAACATGATTAAAGGATACTTATAATCTTGCTAAATTCACAATGCTATATCAACAGTGCCATCTACAATGGAAGACTAACAAGTGGACCTCTTTCATCATTACAGATGGTTATAAGAATGAATTTCTACAAAACTACTTCACTTTTTATCTTTAAACTACTTTTCTCTTAACATGCCGTCCTAAATTTTTATTTTGAAAGAAAACGTGGTGTATGCTAGGAGGTAAGAAACAGAAGGAGGGTAGTTATAATGAAATTTAAATAATTCACTTGTATTTCTTTGCCAGTAAAATCATGTTCTGTTAGGTTTCTCTAATAAGCTCTAAAATATGTCTTTCAATTTATTATACTATTATTATAAAAGAAAAAACTCAACACTGACATCTTCCCAAATCAAATATTGATGTTTGTTAACAACAGATTTGGCAGTCATTCAGAAGCAAGTAGTATTAGGCTTTTTATATTTCCTATTCTTTTAGTCTTTATTTTTATTGTTGACACTATTGCACAGGTCCTCATTTCCCATGCCCCTTTGCCCACATCTACCCAGTCCCTGCCCACCCCTTCCCTCAGGCCATTACCACACCCTGTCTGGGTCTATGGATCATGCTTATATGGTCTTTGGATAATCCCTTCAAATATATCTGAACTGCTGTTGACTGCTCCCCAAGTCAGATCAGATGCACTCTGCAGGAACATTCACCAGAGGTACTGTATGTTCAAGGGAAAGATTTTCACGTTGCACAGTCAGCCTCATTTATTTTCCAGACCTTTAAATTTTTCATTCTAAGTAACAGCCTCTCACTTTATGAACCATGGGATCTTTATTAATTAAACAGAGTCAACAGGACTGATTTATTTTCTCCCTTCTCAGTTGAATTACCAAGCACATAAATCAGGAAGGAAATCTTTCTAATGCTAGAATGTTCTCCAAGCCAGTGAATCTGGGGATTATCTCATCACACTGATTATGTCAAAGCTCTTCAGCTACAGTGCCCACTAGGACATAAAACTGAACAGCACACACATGAACGCCCAGTCCACCATCCTAGGAAGAATTCCAAGTTTTCCCTCCAGTAACCAGAAGGCCCTAATCATCAGTGAAAGTAGCCACAATCATTTACTGACTACATATGTACTCATGGCCAGGCACTTCCCATGCATCGCCCGAGTCTTAGAGGCACTGGCTCTGCATGTCTTCACAAAAGACCCAGGGGCGAAATGTGTGCTTGAAGCATAGAACACTCTCTCTCTGCTGCTGAAGTTTTATTTTTTTCCCAAGTGAGTAGCTGCTATAATTGCATTTTTTGGTATTTAGGAGTGTGTTTTTAAAACATACAGAAAAACATACTGTGAATGTAAGATTAATCGGTGAATATTTTATGGCATTATTTTTATGGTTGGAGTAATATCCAATGTTGATTTATCACTAAAAAGTGCTTAATGAAGTTTACTGGTGAGGATTACCTTCTGTTGGAACTTTCTAATATTCGTTGCTCAGAATCCAATAACTACATTTCTTCCTTAGGCATTTTGCTTTCGGTTATTTTAAATTATCAATTTACTGGAATGTTCATGTATGGGCATTTATAATATTTCAGGCATGAGAACATTATTTTTTAAAAGTCAGGTGGGAAAGCATGCCCTGTGAACTCACCCTTCAGGCAGTTGTTCCTGTTCTTCCTCCCCACCCTCCCCATCTAGGGAACATTGTAGGGGAGGGAGGATTTATAGTAATTTCAAGTCTCTTCTTTGGACTTGCAAGTTGTAAGTGTGCTGATAAATATTAAAGTGTGCATATATGTGTGTGTGTGTGTGTGTGTGTGTGTGTGTCTCAAGATTTTACATTTGTTTCATCAGGCTTTTTCCTCTTTATTCTAAACACGTACTTTGTGCAGGATGTGGGTCCTCCTTTCACCTGGGGTGGCGCTCTGGGCCGCTTCTGTTGCACTCATTAGTATTTATTTAAAATCACTTTCCATTTAGGCAGCTTTCCAGTTTTATAAAGGCCGTGAAATGGAGTTAACCTGTGCAGCATCAAGTACTTTAGTGAGTTCAGCCTCCATAATTAGAAATTCCATTAAACCATTTTAGAGGTAATAGTAATGTGGATTACTGTCGAGAGAGTAATGACTCTTTGTACCACGTAACCGCACTCCGAGGTTTTGAAACTATGAAGGTGTCTGGGCCTTATGACCTTCACCTTGATTCTTAAACAACCTGAACTCTTAACCAGTCGTGAACCTATCAGCGATCTTCTTCCATGGAAAGATGCATTTTTAATATTTAAACAGACAAGTTTAACAGTTTGTGTAGGGGAATATAGATAGAATTTCGAGTATAGGATTGGAGACAAACCAAATGCAATAATGACAGTGAAAGTGACCGTTTGTATTAAGTCTAACATTTTCAGCTATCGTCATTGACAGCCAGCAAGCGCCTTTTTGTGGTGATTCCCAAATTGTGTTCTGTAGAACACTAACCCCACGGGTGTGCTAATAGGGGCACACTAGTTTGAAAAATATCGCCTACTCGGAAAGTCAGAGAACACAGTAGTGTATTTAAAGTTATGGGAAATCCCAGAGTAAAGAAACCTACCTACCTATATCTAACCTAGTACATCTCAAACTTATTTGACCATAAAATTCTCTTCTTCAACATAATATTTATTGAAGGCCCTTGGGACACACTTTGGAAAATGGTAACATGTAATGTAGGAGACACTTTCAGATCCAAAATCATATTTGATCCTCAAAAGTGCCAGCATTCACAACGTGCTCTGAGACCTGCTTCTGAGGTGGAGTTTGGATAGGATAGGGGTGGGGGAAACCAAGGTAGGAAGGGTGAACGCAGTGGGATACACCAGGGCTAGAAAGACTATCCAAGGAAAAGAAACAGATCATCCCAGTTCCAGAAGCTGCCTGTCCAGTAGGCAGGCGCTGGGCAGACAGTGGTGGATTGAGAGATCCATCCAGCTGCAGGCAGGGGGTTGGATCCTAGTTCTGAGAACTGCCACCCCGCCCCGCCCTGCAGGGGCATGCTCTGTGATGTTTCACCACTACCCAAACATGCCCTCTACCTCATTTATGTCCTTCCCTTCCTCTGCTTCTGTTTTCCCCCAAAATGTCTCATCGTTTGTTCTGAGAACATGGTAGGCACCATGAACTCAAAGAGAAGAATCAGTTCTTGCCCTCAAGGAGCTTCATATGCATTAAGAGGGCCTAAAAATAATCAGGCGTTTATTGTATAGCATAATAGGCGATACGACCATGGACACAGATTGGAGGAATCCAGAGGAAGAGTTGGTTCTTTAGAATTAGTAAAGCAGATTGACAAAATGGGAGGAAGGAAGAGTGCAGCAGAGAAGAAGGCACCGCTGAAGCAGGTTAAAAAAAGGAAAACTCAAAAATATTTCTTACTGTGGAGTATGTATTTGATCCAGAAGGCATTGGTTGGCACTGCATTTTTAGCAAGTGAGCATCAGTAGTGTCTGTCGTTAGATCTCTTGGCTGGAGTGGAGCATGAATTAGAGAAGCACCAGAGCAGAGGCAGAGAGGCGAGCGGTGTCAGTGACCGAGGCAATGGCGTGGGAAAGGGGAGGAAGGGAGAGAGCCCAGAGCCGCTACGGCAAGACAATCCCAGAACTTGCTGACTGAGTGAATGTCGGGTAAGGAAAAGCGAGGAATCCGAGTTGAACCGCTGTCCTACGTTTCTTGTTACCAAAGAAGAAAAAAAAAAGAAATGGTTTTTGGTGAGCCTTAAAACACATCTAAGGCTTATTAAAACATTGGATCCATCCCTGGTCGGGCAGTTCAGTTGCTTAGAGCCTCACCCCAAAACACCAAGGTTGCAGGTTCAATCCCCGGTCAGAGCACATATAAGAATCAACCAAGAATCAACCAATAAATGCATTAGTAAGTATAACAAAAAATCAGTCCCTCTCTCTCTCTCTCTCTCTCTCTCTCTCCTATTGTCCTTTCCTCTCTCTTTCTAAATTCAATAAATTTTTTTAAAAATTTAAAGTTTGGATTCAGTTCTAATTACGTCCTGTCACAAGAGACTGCAGTAGGGCGGAAGTGATGTCACTAAGGTAAGTACTTGCATGGATGGGTAGGGCCAGCTTCCAGATTGTAATTGCGTTCCTTGTTCTCCACAAGTCACGTAACACAGACCACGTCCTGGATCCATCCCGTGATGGGTGCACTGAACCTGTCTTGCTCAGAGAATGAAGAGGACTGCTCCAGGGAACTTCCCGACCAGAAGAGCTAGTGGTTTTCTGTGGGGAGCTGAGCTCCGTGGCCTTCCAGCGCATCGGTCTCTACAGAGGACCCTGAGACTCTGAGACGCCACGGCCTAAAACAGGAGCAAACGCATGTGACCTGTTGATGCTGTGAAACGGAGACTCCACACCGAAGACTAATTTTTGTAAAACTTTTCTTCATACAACTGTGTACATTTAGAGGATCAATAGCCACTACAGTAGTTCTCTAAGAATAATCTAGCCCTATTTTTTTGAAATCATATATAGTTAGACTTTATATTATGTATACTTTTTATATATAATTAGAACTTTGCAATGTTATATACAGCTCTTTACAGAGTGTCTACTACATTGATTTCTAGGATTAACACTAGATTAGAAAATTATGTGAATATAGTGAAACACTTCATTTATTTGAAAATTCACTAACCTTTATATTTGTATCTTAGGAAAGTGCATAAGCAGGCTCTGGGGATTTTTCTTGAAGATCACAGGTAGACCACTGTCTCACAGGCCATTGAATATAGTCTGCGTTTTACAGGGCTTTCTGATTTACATAGTGCTTTCCTGGCCCTATTTTATTCACACCACCCAACACACCCATGAGGCAGATCCAGTGGATAATTTTTATTCTGTTTTTCGTTTATGGAAATAGTGGTTCAGAGAAGTGAGGCACCTTGTCCTAGGTCTTCTGACTCTCTGTCCGGCCCCCTTTCCACTGCACCCTGCTGTCCCAGCAGAGGCAGGTCACAGCCCGATGCACAGGGCACACGGTTCTGTTGACGCAGCTGAGCTCCACGCCGTGCACTCCGGTGGCCACCCAGATGCAGCAGGCACCTCTTCAGTGAAACACGCCCCCACATAACTGCACTGTGGTCCTAGAAACCCTTCCCCCTTCTGCACCCCCAGACCCTCACCAGGTAGGAGCCTGGTTTTGTGATGTCTCAGCAGGCTTCCTGGAGCTAGCTCATATCAAGGATTTGCCTTGCTTAGGTTGCCCTTGCCAGATGCAGCGTTTGAGGGGCATTGATGAGAAGAGGGGCATCCAGAGTCTCCTCTGCTATCAAAAGAGATGTCCTTGAACCCTTTTGCTCCAAGTTCAAGACTGACATCATTACTGCTGTGATACCACCCACCAAACTAATTATGCTTTTGATCTTATTTTATTGTAAGGGTGCTGGACAATTTCTAGCGGGAATGAGCCATTGACTTGGAATGCTAAAGATTTTCTCTCAGTTTATTTAAACCTGAGGCCAGAAAATGGGGGGGATTGTGGAATGGGGAGGAAGTCATTTCAAATGCCCAGGGCATTAGGTACCAACTGAAAAATAAAAAGGCACTTATTCCTATCCAGTGTTGTATTTTTACGTAACATACTTAGAAAGAAAGTGAGTAAGAATCATTAGTTACTCACAATACCTGTTCCCGAACCATTCCTAATAACACAGAGAAGCTGCTGTTGATCACTCTGACCATGTTTTTCCTCTTCCCTTCTCCCCATCCCTCCCTCTCCTCCCCTCTCCCCTCCCTTCTCTCGTTCTCCCTCTCTGCCTGCCCTCCTCTGAAACACAGGTAGGAAAACAGAACTCAGAACCTTGAGCATCATCTGACTCAGTGATTTTTCAGATACCTTCTGGTGAAAAAAGACTCATTTTTCAAATGGATTCTTATACAGAATCACAATATATATAAGATGTATAATCACAATATATAAAATCCCAATATATAAAATATTGCTACTCTGCCTGAAACAAGACGAAGGCCGGAGCCAGGTGCAAGCAGCCCCCTGTCACTGCCGTGCAAACCCAGAGCTCCTCGGGAGCCCAGGGTGAGAATCTTCAGTCCCAAGGTCACACAGAGGCTGAGCGGCCAGGTCAACATCAGACCTAGATCTAAGCCTTCCATTCTACTAAATCTCCTAGGGCATGTAACACAGATGTATATTGTAAGTACATGTGTACATTGTGCTCACCCATACATTCCTGAATAGGTGTAGGATTTATAATTTATGTCTGGAATAATAATAACATAAGGTCAAATCTAGGCTGATAGGTAGGCAGTCATTAGCCCTGAGAAAACTTTCCGAATGGCTGGAAAGGACTTGAGTTTTGCCTGGCAGCTGTTTGAATATTTGGAAGCTTCAGGGAGACAGGTTTTGAGAGAAGCCCCCAAGAGAGTTCTTTCCGTGTGTCCCCCATCCGTGCATGAGATTCTTAAACACCTGAAGTCACTTATAAGTTAGTATCTGTAGTTGTGAACGTATAAACTTTTTGTGTTGCCAAGTTAATGGTATGATATTTCCCTCCCCCTTCTGGAAGAGTTTTCCTAATTTGTTTCTAGTGAGGAAACACAGAGGACATGCCAGAGTCACTTGAGGTCAAGGTCTGGGGCACACGTTCCACTGACGGACACCTCGTATGTTACCTTTGCCGTTTTGTGCCACGTCCCTCCCTGCTTCTGACAAATACCTAATGGGAAAGGCCTGTAGAATTTTATTGTTATTTATTAAGCATTTGTGTGCCATACATGGTGATTGGCAGTTTGCATATATTATTTCATTATCTTCTTAAAACAGCCCAGGAGGTAGAATCCCGAATTGCCCCTGTTGTACAGAAGAAACATAGCTTTAGAGAGAGTTGCTCATCTTGGCCTACAGTGACACAGCACCCGCGTGTAGAGGCTGGCGTTTCAGGCAGCCCGCTCTGGGCAGAGCTGCTTGCATTTCACTGTGTGGGATGCTTGGGCAGAGCTGGGGTCTGTGGGTCCGTTTTACAAAGAGGCAGGTTCCAGTTCTGCACAATAAGGAACTTCCTGGTAGTTAGCCCTGGGAAAGGATTCCCTAGGAGAAAGCAGGAGGGAGCGCTGTGCCAGGAGGCATTCTGTCGGTCTGAGCACCATACTGCAGGAACGTTGCTGAGGAGGTTCGGGGTCAGAACCGACTGCATCATCTGAGCGTTCTCCAAGATTCCACTCTTCTTTGTACTGCTGTGACCTCTGAACCAGCAGACAACTGCTCTAAGACACGCTCAAGGAAACATATGCTAAGGACTCATTGAGTCTTTTTCCATTGCAAGTAGAACCCCCAAATTATTGTTTGATGAGTTAACATTTACATACCCAGGCTTTCTTCTATATCAATCAGCCCTAGCAACATAGTCATTCGTAGTAAACCCCTCTAGAGTGACCACTGACTCAGACTTTTAGGGTGGGGCCGTCTCAGCATTCTGATGTCCTTCCATCTCACTTTACTGAGAATGACCAAGGTGAACCATCCTTACTGATTCTCAAAATATTTCCTGGGCACCAACAATGTGTCGAGCAAGGGTACCGTAATAGGGTGATAGCCAGGTACTTCCTAGGTTCTGTTTACAGGTGGGTAAAAAAGTGAAAAGCTTCTCAGGTGGCCAGAATTGGACAACTTCTCTGAATTTTTTGAATTTTAAAAACAATCTATTTTCATGAAAAATCAGGTAGTATGAAGCTGAATAAAATAAAAGAAAAAAAATAGTCCTTCTCTCCAGAGGTGGCCATCACTAATATTTGATGATTATTTTTACTTAAAGGAAATCATACTGTGAAATAGCTTTCTTTTGACATAATACATTGTGGTCATTTTTTTCATATCAATACATAGATTAATGTTATATTTCAAATGTCTGCATAAATTATCTGCACCCGGATAACTCGTGTGCAGCCAGCAAACTGTCGACGAACACTTAGGCTGCTTTAGGTCTCCTGCTGCCAACAGTGGCTGTCACAGGGGACAATCTCATGCTCATGTTCTTGTACTCATTCAGTCCTTCCCTCATGTATCTGTGCCCCTGGTGCCAATACCTACAGTAGGGTTATAATGATAAAAGTAAATTGTCGTGTCAGAATAGGTTCATTTTGAATTTGTTAGGTGTTCATCAATTTTCCTCCATAAAAACGGGATCAATTTACACTACCACCAATAGTGTGAGAGAGCTGCTTTTCGCTATATCACAGGACTTTCTTGGGTCTTGAGATTGCAAGTAACTTTTCTGATTACTTTTGTGCTTCAAAGGGTAGCTTTTCGTTGCATTGTTGCCAAAGGACCAGAACTTTTTCATTGGGAGGTTTTAGTTGCTTTTTTTAACAGCCGAGATGAAGTCTCTCCATAGAGGGGCATCTAGCAGGGACTAATTCACTGTGTGTCGAACACATCATTATTCTTAGCCTTTTGCCTGAAAATGCTTACCTGTCCTACTTTACATGTAATGGTCATGAGAGCCAACTTTTAAATGAGCTCACTTGGGCAAGAGCCCTCTGTGAAGTGCTAAGCACAGTACCGAACACACCTACAAGTTCTTCGAGCCTCAGTTTGCTCATCTGTAGAAGGAAGATAATGATTCCCTGCCTCTTCCCAAACCAATCCAACTCCACAGCCGTTTCCGCACACCTGCTAAATGCCAGGCGAGACGTGAGGCCTTGAAGTTACCATGGTGAATTGTACCGATTCCTAAGTCAAGAAGCTCATACTCTACCATCTTTTTCCTTTCCTTTCTTTTCTTTTTTTTTTTTCAGAAACCTTTTATTATTCCTCAAAGGAGTAAGAAGTTAAGGGTTTGTTTAGTAAGAACCCCTGCAGAAAGACCCTTTATCACACTCTTAAATTTGAATAATTCCAAAATAATAGAAATGAAAGAAAAGAAACATACTGTGTGAAGGGCCTCTCCAATAATAAATGCAAAGCAGCTGTAAAAATACAGAGTCAAATGATACTTTCATAAAGTGTTTGCAAAATTAGAAAATATTATTCTTTATCTAGGGGGAAATGGACATTTTTGTTTTCTCTGCTAATGAAATGCAACATTTTCAAGGCTCAACAAACTTGAGTTTGAACAACATATAGAACAGAAAGAACTGAGCTAACATTAAAACAACTCACATCCCCTATTGCATGTGATTTTTCAGAAGGTGAAAAGAACTTGAGGCTGAATATGCCTGCGGAGCTTAACTTTAGGAATAAAATACCCCAGATGTCTTCACCACATCTATCCACATGAAAAATCACTGCCTGCATGACGATTATGTAAACATTAGTTCTGTATTTGTTTGCTTCACATGATTTTTACATTTAAATAATAATACTTTTGTTAACTTTTTTGTTTCATTTTTACTCTCGAGTTGGGGGGAAGTGGGTCTGAGGGAAAGTGCCATCAGACCTATAGCTTGGATTCCCTGTTCCCATTTCCCCATCACCAGATTATTTTTTACCATTTTACCCTGTCTAGTTTTTACAGTGTGTATCAATGTGTCATGATTTTTTGTTTATTGCCTTTCTTAATAATAGGAGCAATAATTGCAGTAAGCTCTGTGAAGGTAGATATTTCTGTCCTTTTCACCATTGTGTCCTCCAGATCTGCCGCAGTGCCTGTCACCCCACAGGTGTTGAGTGCGCACCCGTGGGACTGACTGAATGCGTGATGTGCTGCGCACCACTAAGACTTAGTTCCAGCTTAACTCTCCTGCCTTTGTGTTTACTCATTCCCTTCAACACCTTACCAAAGTGCTCTTGGGTGCCAGACACTTCGCTAAGTGCCAGGGATACAGTGCAAAACAGACTTCGTGATTCTACTGGCCCCCATGTAATCTATGCTTTAGGAAAGGAACATTCAACTTAAATGAACCATAGCCTTTCCATTTATTTTCTTTCTCCCATGCTTGAACTTCTAGGCCATTCAATGTTCATGGCTTCAAGAAAGAGACTTTGCTTGGGGCGATGGGTGCACGATGCAGTGTGCAGATAGTGTTGTTGAGTTGTCCACCTGAAACCTGCATGGTTTTGTGAACCAGTGTCACCCTTATGGATTCAATAAAAAAATAAAATAAAATAAAATAAAATAAAATAAAATAAAATAAAATAAAATAAAATAAAATAAAAGGATGTGACATCAGAGAGCAGAGGAATACATACTCTGAGTTTTAAAAGTCTGGCTCCCCAAGGCCCTGGAAAGGATCCGTGATTTGGACCAAAGACAGGAGAGCACACACAATGAGGAAGAGCAAGGCTTCCTACTCCCTGCTCAGGAAGTGATTCCCCTGGCTATTGGATGGGAAGCCCAAAACATTGGTGGGGCTCAGAGAAGGGGGCCTGAGTTCCACCTCCAGAGGCTACCCTCTTGGAGCAGCAAAACCCCACTTGTGTTTGAGCTGAGAGCAGAGGAGACCCATTCCTCATTGTACCCTGCAATGGAAATGACTGCACAGTGTGTCTAAGGAGATGGGGCCTTGGACAACCTCCTTGAGCTTCCTCCAAACCAATGTTTAAATGAGGAAATCAGATTGATGTCCATGAACCCCAAAGGATCACAGGAGTAGCAGGAAGACTGACTGATCCCAAAGGAGGATGTCCATTCAATCCCCGTGGTCTCTCAGTGAATCTGAGTTTGGACAGTGACCACAGACCATCTAAACCCAAAGTGCCTTAGCACTAGGTAAGCCTCCCAGAGCTCAGCAGTAACTCCAAAGATTGGATGGAATGCAAGCTGGCCGAGGTTAGCATTGGTCAGGTGCAAATGCCTCCTTCCTCATGGAGGGAGCTCCTGCAGAGTAATCCTGTGGCCCTCTCTGCCTCTGCACTCTTGGGCACCACTTACATGCTCAGCAAGTTTGGAATACAGAGCAAGACGTGTGCTTTTTCTAGAACATTTCTGAACTATATTCCTTTTTCTCTCTTCCATGCAAACATACCTATTTGTTTTCCAGGTCTTTCTACTTTATTACTTGGGTAATTGTAATGTAGGCAATATACCTTCTTCCCTCTCTCCCACCCCTGTCCTCTTCAGTCTGCCCACCATATTTCCGTCGGAACCATCTTTCTGAAAACAAAGATTTGATTCGATCTCTCTCTTGCTACCCTTCGGTAATCCCTAGCACCTGCCATGATCGGACCCCTTCCACTTTCTCTCTGGCCTCATTTTTCATCCTCAGCGATCACTCAAACAGACTCCTCTCTGTCTCGGGAACTCCTCCTGCCTCATCCCCTCATCAGATCCAAGGCACCACTCCTTCTCATCCTCCAAGACACCACTCTCAAGTTATGTCTTCTGTAAAGATCTTGGTGCATACTGCCTTCCCCATGCCCAGCATTCACACAGTAGATGCCACCGCTGCATTTTTCCTACACATCCAGTCCCTCTTCCCACACGGGGTGGTCGAGGAAGAACTTCCACCCCAAGGGGAGCTCCTGACCTGCTTGTCCAGACACACACTGGGTTACTACATTTATTTGCTAGCATATTTTTATCTAGAGCTGGGTTACTGAGTCTTAAAAGCTCTTCACATGGTAGCAAAACTCGGAACTCTGGTTAAAGGCAACTGCTAGTCTCTGGCACTGTGGCTGTCCCATTCAACATTGGCAGCTTGGCAAGTAAGTTCGGTGGAGCTGGGGTGGGGGCAGTGGCTCAGACAGTCTCTTGTTTCTTATTTGTGCATCGGTGCATTTTACCCAGATCACTGGATGGTGAGAAGGTTAACCAGGAGGAGCCACGCTCTGAAATCCTTCCCCAGCCTCTATCACTGCACACCTTTTAGTAAAGCCTTTATCATACTATATTTGCAATTAATTTGGATGGGAAAGGGACATGTGTGTCTCTCCTACTAGACTCTGAGCCCTTTAAGTCAGAGTCTGTATATTTTTATCCCT
This sequence comes from Tonatia bakeri, assembly GCA_004024845.1. Lineage (NCBI taxonomy): Eukaryota > Metazoa > Chordata > Mammalia > Chiroptera > Phyllostomidae > Tonatia > Tonatia bakeri. The sequence goes on from PVIA01005194.1 coordinate 86,133, forward strand.
TGCATAAGACATGGCATAGGAATATTCAATAAATGTTTACAGAATAAATTTTAAAAAATGATTTATTGTTTTCAAACACTCTTAGCTGTTTCCTGCCTCTAGCAGGGAAAAGACAAGGTGAATGACAAGGAAAATGGGACGGGAGTTTAAGCATCTCTGCACTAACTAGTTCTCATGCTGGAACAACATAATGGATTTTGCCGGAGGAGGAAATGTATGCTGTGTAAGTGTGGCCATAAAACAGTGTGAATGCAGTGGGGGCGGGAGTGGGGGGTAGTACATGCTCTAGCATTGTCGATTTGCCCACGCTTTTGAAAAATACAACAGGATGATTTGCGTACACGAAGGTAGATAATGCCAAAAAGCAAAATACAAGGTTGGTGCATTTCAAGGCAGCAGTGTTCACATTTCCGTCCTTATAGGTTAATTAATCATGCTGCTGAAGAATTGATTGGGCACAAGGGAGCTGTGTTTTGCCACAGTATTTTGCAAGTGCAGAAATGATCCCATCCATAACTAAGCCCACCGGATTTGGTCGACTGCTGCTGTGTGACAATGGAGAAACTCATATTTTACCAGGAAAATGTGGGAAGGGAAAACGGGAAGACAAAGCAAACTGGGTGGATAATGAAGTGATCTTGGTAAACACAGCTCAGATCAGGTGTTTCTCTGGAGCGGGATGTGAAAGGTGTTCAGGGCAGATCCTGTCTTGGTAGTCTGAGTAGTTTGATCATTTGGGGAGGCAATCCATGCATTTCATCTACTGCCACCTTCTTATTTTTGCACCTGATCCCATGGGTTATATATAGTTTTTTGATTACCACAAAAAAATCTAAAAGCTTGCACCAAATTAAATGCATACAGTACATCTCCGAATGGTAAAAGTGCTAAATATAAGGAAAATCTGAAAGAAATATGGTGTGTATATGAGTATATGAGTATGGGTGTGTGTGTGTGTGTATATATATATATATACACACACACATACATATACCACATGTATACACACACACACATATATATATATACACACACTTTGAAGGAATAAAAATAGTTAATAGATGAAAGCCTAAAATTTCAGGAATATGCCCAAAGCAGTGGTTCCTTACTCACTGATGGAACTCCTAGTGAGAATCATATATGGTGAGAAGTCACGAAGCTATCTCAGTTTTTTCAGTATGGCTAAGGTTGTTCATTGAATATATTCCTTCTGTCCCTTTGAGTATGATATTTCTGGTTAGCATTCACCAAATGTAAGACTCTATCAATTATGGCTCACCATTATTTTATATATCCCAAAATGAAAAAAAAAAGGCATTTAAAATATGACATAGTAAGTACTTTGGATTTTTGTGTTATGGCCCTTTCAGTAAACCTAAGAGCTCTTTGAACATATATTTTCATCATGCGTATATATAGAGGAAAATTAAATACAGATAAGTTGTGATATCCCTAAAACTTCTACATATCAGAATGGAACTCTTCTCAATCTCGTTTTGACTCGGAGTCGCTGCTGACATTTCTCGCAGTGACATGGTCCCCTGCCATCAAAACAAAGGCTTTCTTAAAGGAGAACTGCACCAACCCCCATAGGCGTTTCCCGAGGCTTGGCATCTGTCCTGTAGTTGTGTGCTAGCATTTTCTCCAGTCTTTTCAAAAGGACTTAGTGGAAGATTTTCAGACAACAGTCAGGGCTTGTATTCCTCCCACAGATAGTCCTTGAGTGCTTTACCCCCTGGACATTGGAGGAGTGACAGAGCATGCCCACCACGGGAAAGCAACCAGGCTCACGCATGCACAGGCGAAGAGCCGTGTCGTCATGCTGCCTGGCCAGCATCACGGACTGTAAGACACGTCTGGTAACACGTTTGTTCCCCTGACGTGAGTGTCCATGTGGGCTAGGAGTGGAAAGCGGCACGGAGACGGAGAAATAGGGCCAGCACGAAGGAAGGGGGGACGAAGAGACAGACAAGGGTGTGAAGTCACACAAAGCCCACTGGGGTGGGAGGAACTTCGGCTCAGTCACACACGGGAGCCCCGGAGACAGTGCAAGTGTCGCAGTCAGCACTGGGGAGCCGGAGCCTTTGTGCCCCCACACCTTCCATCATGGCTATGCAGGGGAAGCCTGGGAGGGGGAGCGCAAAGTGGGGTCCTGCAGCCCGCCAACAAACACGCAGGTGCTGGGTGCTGGGCGTGGAGGCGCCGGGTGCTGGGCCTGAAGGTGCTGGGTGCTGGGTGCTGAGAGCTGATGCTCCCGAGAGTGGCAGAGGGATCCCAGAGAACCAACAGTGTCTGTGACACGTCGGAATGTCAAAGACAATCAAATGTGGAAAACGCGTGGCTTACCACCGATGAAATATGGTGCCGAGGATCAACTTTCCTTGTCCCTTATTCATCCCGCTGCATCCTTGAAAGAGAGGCAAAGGAGAAATGCTTTAACAAATGAACACAGGATGGCCTTTCTGAAAAGGTATTTAATTCAACCAAAATGATTTTAAAAGCTCTTCCTAAAAATCCTAACAGAAAATGCGTGGAAGAGATTAAGTGGCCATCCCTCCACGTTGGGAGCTGAACGCCTGAGCTTTAGAAGCAGACGCCTCTGTGTTATTTACTCTGTGATGAGAACCTCTGAAGCTGGATGATTCAAACTCCCTCAGTAACCTATTCCAGAGCCCGTGCCTTGCCAGCTTCCAAGAAATTAAAGACAAACCTTCCCACCTGTGGCAAGCATCCCCCAGAGTTGTGGATTGCTAAGACATGATGAAAACCAGGTATTTCTAAAACAGGCATGCCCTGTGCTACGTCGATGACAGACACTCACCAGGGTTCGCAGGGCGTCTAGAAACCACCACAGAGTTTTTGTAAAGCAATCTTGAAATGTCTATCAGGAACCTTGAAAATGTTCAAACTTTTCGACCCTAAGGTTCTACTTCTATGAATTTATCCTCACAAATAGTCACCACTTTAGACCAAAAAAAAAAAAAATTGTACCAAAAAGGTTTTTCTGGAGCAAATAAATATGGGGTTGGCCAAAAAAAGCTGTTTCGTTTTTTCTGTAAGATAAAAGACACATTTTTCACTTTCATCACTAACTTTATTGATTTGGATATTTTGATTATGTCATCTGTCTCCCACGCGGTACACTGTTGACTGTTCTCAATTAATGCTATGATTTGATCACTACCAACTTCAGCTGGTCTACCCGACTGTGGGGCATTGTCCAGCGAGAAATCTGCAGCACAAAACTTCACAAACCACTTTTGACACATTCCATCAGTCACAGCACCTTCTCCCTACACAGCACAGATCTCTTTTTGTGTTTCAGTTGCATTTTTACCTTTCTTGCAATAATAAAACATATATGCAGAAAATGTGTAGTTTCTTCCATCTTCAATATTAAAATGGCTACACAAAAATTCACCAATTTAGTAAGTTTTTTTTTTTAATGCACACTGGTATGACAGCTGTCACAATACAATCTAACAAAATTGTTTCAAATGAAGTTAAAGACAACTAAGTGCTACTAGAGCCACCTTACGGAAAAAAACAAATGAACTTTTTGGCGACCCCAATATGTGTATGCCTTAAACCAGGGTAACGTCTAACTAAAATCCTTATTCAACATGACGGAAAACGTTTAAAAATATTTAATGACTCAGGGAAAGCATCCCAATATAACATCACCTGGAAACAATATGATACCAACAGTACTCTCTGTATAAATGGCATAGAGGACATGAACAAAATATAAGATGATATTATTAGTGATATTTACTTTATTCATTATATGTTTCTGCATTTTAAATTCTCCCCAGTGAGCATGTACTTTATTAAAAAATTACATTCCTCTTTTTGTTTTTTTTAGAATTTTGCTTTAGAACTCTGTATACGATTGAGTGAAAGCTTGTTATATACATTGTAGGGGCTGGAGAGATGAAGTGAGGCCTGACCTTTGTTCTCAGTAGTTATACTGGTTCTGGTGGAAGCAACAACGGAAAGCAGATTTGCTGGAACGTGTGTGTGCCACTTGTGTGGTCAGAGTCACTGCATTTGATGCTTCTTCGGGATTTTTTTTTGCCCTTGCTAGAAACACTAGGATGCCGCAGACGTGATATTTCCTTGTTCGTTCTCTGGGGACGGCCAGGTGTGATGGCAGAGTAAAGACTGGGGCCTTTGCTGCTATCACAAACGCCAATGTAAATATTCTCCGGCCACATCATTGAGGGAACCATCCTGCAAGGCACCTGAGTTTGCCACCGATATCTTGTCATTTCAAAGATCCAAGACCCATGTTCTCTCCATTGGAAACATTTGTGTGGTAAAAATAGCAAAAGATTCCAGCAGAGTTGATGCATCATTAGGAATTTTTATATTAACTCTTAGTACAAGGCATAAGTATTCTTTCTTTGGACGTTGTATCTGGTGCAGACTCTGCCCCCAAAACATGAGGCGAGCCTCTGAATAACATCTTTGCAGGAAGCACAAAATCTTAGAGTCGATACGAACGTGTAAGTTCCTCCAGTCCAACCTCCTTTCAGATGAAAGCATCCTTTTAAAGCATTCCTAACCAATTGCTATTCAAGGCTTTGCTGGGATATTCCTATTGAGGGGGAAAATTGCTAAGTCCTTCAAAAAAATCTTATTACTCTTAGAACATTCAACTGAGATTATTGCTTTATTAATAAGAAATAACCTGTGACTTGGCCTCCCCGGTGGGTTTCCTTTGCTGACCAAGGAAACCTCCCCACCGGATGCTGGGCTGGACGCCAGGCCCTCTGAACCATGTCCCATCGCGGTGCATTACGGTCCATCTGGATGCACATAATAAGATACACGGTGCCATCTACATGGACACTAAGTCCTGTTATGGACTGAATTGTGTCCCCTCAAAAGTTGTATGATGCATCCTAACTCAGATTGTGACCTTATTTGGAGACAGGCTCTTTACAAAGGAAATCGAGTTAAAATGGGGTCATTAGGGTGGGCCTTAACCCAACATCACTAGTGTCCTTATAAAAGGCCGGGGGTCGGGGGGAGGTTTGGAGACAGACACATGCAGGGAGAAGAGCACTGAGGACTAGGGAACTGCCTGAGGCTAGGAGAGAGGTCCAGATCAGCCCCCCCGCTAGTGCCTGCAGGGGAGCAGGGCCCTGCCGACACCTCCTCCATCTCTTGGCTGTAGCCTCCCGAACTGTAAGACAAAAAAATGTGTTGTCTAAGCCACTCTGTCCCAGCAGTCCTAGCAAACTAATATGCCCCACCCCCCAAATCCAGAACGGCCCTCTTTACATTAAAAAAAAAAGTAGTAATTATAGTATTAACTACTCTGAGCGACTGGTGCCGCTGTTTGTCATTCTTTGTAGAAGTGAATTCTTGTCCTACTGAATCAGGCCCAGCAGTCCTAGCAAACTGACATTCCAACCCCCGCAAATCCGGAACAGCCCTCTTTGCATTAAAAAAAAAAAAAAGTAATAATTATAGTAGTAACATTCCTGAGTGACTGGTATCGCCGTTGGTCATTCTTCGCAGATGTGCGTCCTTGTCCTGCTGGGGTCAGAAGCCAGCCCTCCTGGAGACGCACCTCCGACACCTCTCTCACAAAGTGAGCACTCCAGACCGTGAGTACCATTTGGCCATCTGGTCCGTAGTAAGAACACACCTCCATGTGTCCCACCTGGGTGATGCCCAGGCTGGCTGTGCGAAGGGACCCAGGGATGAACATCAAAATCAACTGGAAAGATTTCTGAACTCACAAAGCCCAGCCAAACACAGACCCCTTCAATCTGAATCTCTGTGAGTAGGTCCCCAGCACCAGCATCGTAAAGCACTCCAGTGTGTGGCTGAGGGTGAGAACCGGGGCTCCGGACTGTGGTGGGACCCAGGTGACGACACCTTCCCGGGGAGCAGTCACCTAGCACAAAAGCTAACATTCTGGGGTCCATGTATTTTTACAGTCACAGAACTGAAACTGTGACCTCAACAGTGCCCGCAGTGATGCACACACGTACACACACACTCCACCTGCATGGTTTCCTGGGGTAACTTCCACTCCTGGCACTTTTAAGATGGACTCTGAATCTCGATTTTTTAAAATTTTGACAATACCACCAACTCACATTTTACAAAATTTATGATTTAAAATTGGCATCTCATGGTAACCCAGTGAAGTTTTGCATGTGAGAAACTGAAGTGCTGATTAGTTACGTGACTCAAGCCATGTTAGGTAACGCAGATGCTGGCATTGCAGTGTCCGAGATGTCATGGATGAGGCATGAGATAAATTCACATGGACTACCAAGTCCCGTGGAGGAAAAGGGACGACAGGGCTTCTCTCTCAAGGGGAGGGCATCTTGGAGGGGCCTGACCACTCTCTCAAAGGAGAACGCCCGATCCTTTCCTTCACAGGGTTTTTGTTGGCTTTTAATTTGCCCAGGAATACAGGTAAAGCTCATTAATCATTGTCAGACAGTAAGGATCAAACAATAGATAACATACAAAGAACTCTGAGGGCCTATTTTGAGTCAGGGTCTGTTAGCTAAAGGGCTACAAAACTTTGAGGAACAAACTCATTTCTTGCTTGAACCCTTATCCTTTGATTGAGGGCATTCTAAACAAAGCAGGTTTCACAGGATTTTATGTATTCTTTCTTAGGCCTGATCACCCTAGGGAATCTGCCCTTTCCAGCACAGGGCTGCACCCACCACCAGCATTGTTTCAGGCTTAAGTCAGGCAGGGGAAGTAAGGCAGCCAAGAGATTAGGAGACTTCTTGAAGACAGAGTGAGGACTCAGGCTATGTCAAAGCCGAGGGGTGAGGGTCCATCACCCCCTTTTGCTATAGCCCCCCAAGTCCTTCCCTGGGGCCTACCCATGACCATGCCTGTCTTAAGTCATTCCCCCCTTGAGGAATCTTACCCATCATTGCTAACTGATCAAGCATTGGGGGCCAGTTATGGAAAAAGGAGAAGTGGTGCCCCTGCCAGGGAGATAAGCTTTGTCTCTTTAGGGGCTTCTGGTCTGAAGGTCGCTCCCTCAGTTAGCCATGGGGGGTTACAACTCCTGAAACCAGGTAGGGCTGCTCCCAACAGTCAGGGTTACTAGCTGGTCCCAGTTTTCCTGGGACTTTCCCGTTTTAAAGCTGGAGGTCCCACTTCCTGGAAACCCCCTCAGTCCTGGACGAGCCAGGGTGGCTAGTTCCCTACGGTCCCAGTCGCCTGCTCTGAAGGACCGTAACGCTTGAGTGAGCCAGCCCCTCCTTTCACAGGGAGCAGGAAAAGCTTGGGTAAGTCTCCAGAGCCCAGATGTAACTCCTTACACACTTAGGAGAATGTTGAGGAGCTACCAGGCAGGAAGAAAGGCAAGTGGCTATGTCCTCCCCGGGCCTGTTTGCAGTTCGTTCCCTAGGCCCGGGGATTCCCAGGCCACAGCGCAGAAGCCGTGTCAGCTGGTGAGACCGGTTTCGGTTTGTTATTGAGTGGTTACAGTCTTGGTTTATTTCTTTAATATTTTTTAACTAATCATGGAGAAAATTGACTTGGTGGGGGAATGGGGAGAGCTATATAATTCTATGGATTTTTCACCCAGACTTAGATACATTTGGCCACCACCATAATGAAGATACAGAATGGATTTATCACCCCACAAGCTTCCTCCTGCTCTGTCTTCCCACCCCAGATTACCCCAAATCTTCACAATCACTTCTTTGTTTTCCATGACTATAGTCGTTCTTATTGTTGTTGTTTGGAGAATATGTAAGTAACTACATAATGTGTAACCTTCTGAGACTGGCCTCTTGCACCCAGTAGAACGCCTTTGAAATTCATCCAGGTTGTAACTCGTATCAATCATTCATTCATTTTGTTACTGAGTAATTTTCCCTTGTGTGGATGAACCACAGTGAGTTTACTCATTGACCCACTGAAAGACATTTGGGTTGTTTCCAGGGTTTAGTGATTACGAACAGAGCTGCTGTAAACATTCACGTGTTGGTGTGTGTTTGTATTTCGACTGTAGTTTTAAAAAAGTTAAATGTGTTTATTGGTTTGTGTGTGAATATCCCACTTCTCTGAGGGAAACACCCCAAAACAGGATTGCTTGATCATGTGGTGTATTCATTTTCTATTGCTATCATAATGAATCACCACAAGTTCAGTGGCTTAAACAACACAGATTGATTATCTCACAGTTTCGTAGGCCAGAAGCCCCCGGCTCTTCATGGGCTCAACCCGCACTGTCCGCAGGGCTGCGTTCCTTCCCGGAGGCTGTAGGAAGAAACTGGTTTCCTTTCTCATTCAGTTCTTCTGAGCACATTCAGAATCCAGGTCCTGGCGGTTGTAGAACTGAGGCCCCTGCTTCCTTCCTTGGCTCGTGGTTCCTTTTCTCCCCTTCAAAGCCAGCAATGACCAGTCAAGTCCCTTTCACACCACACCCCTCTCTGACCCTTTTTCATTGTCACATCTCTAACCCACCCAGGAAAGATCTGCTTTTAAGGGTTCACATGATTAGGTTAGGCCCACCCAGATAACCCAGGATAGTGTCACCATTTCAAAGTCCATACCCTTAATCATATCTTCAAACTCACTTTGCCTTTGAAGGTGATGGGTCACAGGATCTGGGGCTTACGGCCTGCCTGAGCATCCCTGGGGGGACTTTATCCTGCCTATCTTTTCCAGCAACTTTCAAGCTGGCTTCTAGAGTGGCCATACCATGCTCCATTCCCATCAGCAGTGTAAGACCATTCCAGTTGTTCCATGTCCTTGTGAGCACTTGGTATGATCAGTATTTTTCATGTTAGCCCTTCTCATGATATGTAGTGGGATCTCGTCATGGTTGAAGTTTACAATCCCCTTGTGGCTAATGATGTTGAACATTTCACCTGCTTACTTTCCATCCATATATCCTTTGTTGAAATGTCCATTCAACAAAGAATGGACATTTTGCCAATTTTTAAATGGGGTTTTGGGGGATTTTTTGCAACTGACTTTTGAGAGTTCTTTGTAAATTTCAGATACAACTCCTTAGTCAGATATGTGATTTTCAAACATTTTCTTGTATTAAGTTTAATCTTTTCACATTTTGCCTAGATAACAGTCACACACATATGATTTTCCCCTGCCCTGGGCTCCATTAAGGTTGGCCTAGACTACAGAGTGCTTCAGTTTCAGACCCTAAGCCAGGGTGTTTCCAGCCTGAGGGTGGCTCTGCCTCCTCCTCATTATGGTGGGCCCCAGACATCTGCAAATCACAGTTCAGCCCGTCCCACCTGTTACCCTCAGAGAACGTAACTTTTGTTCTATCAGAACAGTTGTTACAAGACCGCAGGATCTTAAAGGAAAGCACAGATGCCTCATGGCACCCACAACCTCTTTCACACCAAAGTCCCTGCAGTCCAACAGACTCTGTGTGACTGTGGATGTGACCTTGACCTGACAGCCATTCTGGGAATCAAATGACAGGAAGTCGGAGTGAACTGGGGGAATTTTGGGGACTCTGGAGAGTGGTCGCTAAGCATGGGGGAGAGATTTCCACTACCGCTGAGTCATATAGCCGCGAGGACACCAGATCTGCTGGGAACAGCGTGGCTTTGGAGAGCCGAAGATAGCTGCTGGTGCTCAAGGAGGAAATGCTAGACTTCAAGCTGAGAGGGGAAATTTTAGTGCAAAGCCTTCTGGAAATTCTTGTCTACATCTCCATGATAAGGCAGTAGTCTGGAGCTGTCTTGAGAATTACGTCCAAGAATCTAAAGTTTCCAGAAACCATCCCAGAGAATTTGAAATTCATAGTTTTACCTGTACCAAGTAGAGGACTTTATCCGTCAGAAAGCTGGCAGGAGCTAGAAGCTCTCACAGATGGTCCAAGTGAAGACGCTACTTCTAGATAGGTGGTGAGGGTTCACAAGCAAGTGGCCCAGAAACTGACAACAGTTAGAAGCCGTTTCTACTTGTAGGACTGAGGGCTACGGGAAGACGTAATGGGGACCGGACCGGGGGAGGAGGCCCCTGCTGGAGCTGGAGCTGTGGAGGCCACAGCCACTCTTAGAACACTGCATCAAAGCTGGAAGGGCAGAAAGTCAGGGGGTTTGTCCTGACCTTGCTCTCCTCCCAGCATCCCTGCCCCTGGAGTGCTTCCATTGCTGGAAGGAAGCCTTCCCAAAACACCCAGCAGGAGCGCCCAGGGGAGGCAGCCCACAGGCTCCACTTCCCCCTGGGGCTGCAGTAGCAGACAGATGCTAGCGGCAAAAGGAGTCATCCCGAGATTCCTGATTAGGATGTAAGCGGAGATCTGCTATCTGAGAAATACCATCAGAATGAGTTCATAAACATTGGTGGCCTGGTGGACAGTTCCCACCGGCCTTCTAGGGGCACAGATGCTGCCTGTGGGTGAGATGCACACAGTTTTTTACCATCGCAGAGCCTCCAGCCCAGCAGGAGAGGTGAGAGACCCAGCAGAGGGCCGGAGGGGGTGTGACCCCGACTCCACAGAGCAGGGAGGGCTTCTGTCTAAAAGGATATTTAAATAATTAGCATTAGCCAGGTAAGCAAGGGAGTGGGGAGGTGAGAGAACCCGCTGAGCAATGGCAGGGAGATGAGAGGGAGCATGATACAGTGGGTCTGGTAGAGCCAGAGCATCACTTTGGGGGTGGGCAGTGTGATGGAGGCAAGGGGAATGGCCTGAAACAGGCCTAGAGAAGCGAGCAGGGCTGCGTCTGGAAAGAACTCGTAAGCCACATTCAGAGTGGCACTGTTCTAAGAACAAGTTTGAGGAATGGAACAGATCTGAAGCAGGATGATGGCAGAGTGTTTTAAAGGCTCTCCAAGGTGGGAGGGATGGATGGGCAGGGAACAAGGGTGAGGGGTGTTTCCTCAAAGCGGCCCCTCCTGTGACTCAGACCAAGAGTCTCAACATCCCGGAACCTCTGCCTGTTGCCGTAGGGCAGAAATCACCAGGGCTGCCCAGCCTCCCTCCCGGGACTGTGGCGAGCAGTAGGTGGCCGTCAACAGCCTCTGGCAACCGTCGAGCACACCCGTGCTTCTGAGTAATGTCATAACGAAAAGAAAACGTTTCCAGGGAAATCTGTGCAGTGCTCTGACCCGTTTCCCGAAGAACGGAGAGGACGTTGAGAATGAACCAGCTCCGAGCCAGCGCCCACGGCCTTCCAAGTTTAGACCCTGTCCTTCCACGGGGCGGCACGTGGCCACTGGGCAGTGAAGATGGACTAATGAAAGGCCGAGCAGGGCTTTGGGTTGGTTCTCACTTTTGCACACTCTCCATGACCGCAGAGGGAAGACCAAACTAATGCCATATGCCCACAAACATCGCTCTGACATCTCTCGTTGTGATGGAAGATGACAGCGGTTATCAGAGCAGAAGGAACACGCTTGAGCGGAAGTAAACACCAGACACCTTTTGGGAAACTAAGCACCTCCTGGTGACATCAGCAGCTGCTGGGCTTCCTCAGGTGCGGCCGCCTGGCCTTGTCTAACCGTGGCCTGACCAGGCTTTTGCCTTCGTTCTAGGAGCGCACCTCCTCCCTCCCCCCAGGTTGTGCAGAATTTTAGATGTCACAGTAATCACATCTTCCCCCCAGGGCAAAGCAAAATATCACTGGAGCTTCTCAGAGGTGAGCAAACGAGCAAGTTCGGGTGTCAGCGGCGTGACGTGTTGGAGGATGCACGTCTGTTCTTCTCCACAAGCTGCAAAGCAAAGCCTCTGACTTTTGTCGCACACGAACGGCAAAAGCTGCTCTTTCTGAGTCCCACTGGTGTGCCCCACCCTGTTTCAAGTCCTTCACACTCGTCACCTCGTTTAATTCCACTGGCCGCCCTTCAGGGCGGGCACCATCGTCTCCACTGAACCCACACGTCCAAATCAGTTCACCGATCTGCTCACAGCCACATGGCTATGGATGTGTGCCTAGCCCCCGACTTAAGCTGCGGCCTTGGCAAGTTCCTTAACTGCTCTAAGCCTCATCTGCAGAGTGAATATAACAGGAAGACCGAATCTGTAAGATCGTGGAGGATCAGTCACACGGAAGGGGAAGTTATCGGCAGCCCTTCAGCGCAGTGCCTGCCACACAGTCATCACGCACTGCATGAGGGTTCTCAGAGAAGGAGAACCAGCCGGGGACATGCGCAGGGTGGGGCAAAGGTAGGTGTACCATTGTGAGTATGAGAAACCCAGAGGCTCGTGCAGTCCTGGCACCTGAGAAGCCCACCACTGCAAGCTGGAGACCCAGGATGGCTGGAGGTGCCGTTTCAGTCCGAGTCCAAAGGCCTGAGACCAGGGGAGCCGTGCTGCAGTCTGAGAGCAGGAGGAAACTGATGCCCCAGCTCACGAACAGGTAACGACAAAGCATTCCTTCTTCCTCAGCCGTTTATTCTAGTCAGGCCTTCTGTGGCGTGGATAAAGCCCACCCACATCGAGAGATCCGTCTGTTTTCCTCAATCTAGTGATTCGAATGTTACCCTTACCCAGAAACACCCCCACAACACGGCCAGAAATAATGTTTGACCAAACATCTGGGTGGCCCATGGTCTAGCCAAGTTGACCAGTGAGATTCACCACCACACTTACTGTTTGGTGCTACGTTAGCGGTGATGTTGCTACTGCCTTTACTCCTGTGAGCTCCGCACTTTGTGTCTGTCTAGTCGCTGTGTCCCGACTTCAGAACCAGAAACAGTCATCCGTATAGTGCTACAGACAGCCAAAGCCACAAACCAGTTTTTCTTCCCATAGAAAAATTTTCTACATCTTACACATCCAATCCACAGCAAGGTTTCTAACCACTGGGACTGTTTTCCCTAAAACTCCTGAGAAAAACAGGAACCTGTGTCCGTAACCCGGGAACGGGAACGCCACACCTTGAGCCCTAGAGCTCATACCCACACACCCCTCGTTAACAGCTTCTTTCCGCCCCTCTGGGCTAGGGCTGTGAGTGTGGGTAGCCAAGCAAAGGACAGCTTAGACTGTAAATTAAAAGAAGCCACATCCTCGGGTTGAGTCATCTCATTAGTCTCTCCCATATCACACTAAAGAACAAGAAAATAAACGTGTTTAGATCTGCAGGCAAAAAGAGAAATGTGAGATATATATGTACACACACACACTAAAATGTTCCAAGGCATTTGTCTGGACTCAAACTTATATCTCGTTTCCTAAGGTGCCTGACTTTCTGCCCACCAGCTCCATGTGCGATAGTGGAGTTGGAAAGAGCTGAGGTTGAAAAGCAGCCCTGCCATGTACTAGCCCCGTAACCTGGAGCCAACCATTCACCTCTGAGCTTCAGGTGATCCCTCCATTGGGCATGACACCAATTCCACATAGCCCTTAGGAAGGTTAAGGGAAATTCCTAGTTCTGTGTCTGGCACTTAATAAGGCCTCCATAAAGGTGAGCTTCCTTCCCACTCTCTATCTCCCACTTGGCAAGGGAAAAATAATCTTTCCTTAAATTACTCCCATCTTCTGGTGACTAAAAGGTGGCATTCCTTCTTCTCTGTGTAAGGAGGCAGCTAGAACTAAAGGAACCATCAAGTCCACTGGTTATCAAACCACCCTCTAGGGAGCCTCCTTAGGAACTGTGGAGTGAGGAAGTGAGCTCTGGTGAGATTGCCGCCTGCCTGCCCCTACATTCAGATGGAGTCCATTCTCCTTTCTTTATGTATGCATGCTTCCATTTAAGATTTCACTTTACAAAGGACTCTTCAGAGAATGATTGCAAAGCACCGGTCTCATCCAACTCCATTGTAGAGGTGAGGAGACAGGCACTCGAAAGGTAAGGCAGCCAACTCTATGACCCTCTGAGACAGAGTCAGAACTAGAATGCAGGTTCGTCGACTCCTGGACCACCACGCTTCCTGTCACTTCCGGTTGGAACGCCTCACTGTGATGAGGGTGGGAGTGGTAACGTGGAATCAGATCGTTAGCCCAGGTTTACACTGAGGGGCGTTTCCCGTGAAGAGACTCTGGGCAGGAGGAGAGGCCATTTCGGTTGTAGCCCAGAGGCCATAACAGGTATGGAGGCTGCCCGGGCAGCCCAGGGGAGTCCAAACCCTTCTAGGTTTCCATCCCAAGCCTTCATCCTACATCATGTCAATGGACACAACAATTCAACTTCTGCTTTCTCTGTAAAATGGGAGTATGCTTTATTTTATTGAAGATTGGGATTAGAGAGGCAGATAAATGGTGTAGGTGCAGGAGTTACATCATTAAGCTCATACCCTCTATCACACTGGCCTCTATCTTTCTTAGCTTTCCCCTTGTCTCCCCTCACCGCCTTCTTCTGTGACTGCCACATAAAACTCCAGATTCTTCTCCTACTTTGTAAAATTACTCAGTTTTTCTTCCATTCTTGAATATCCAAATCTATCGAGGTGCTCCGCAGATTTGAAAAACTATTCACACCATCAATAACCACTCTTTTTAGAATATAGTTGTGGTTCCAGGTAGAAAATAATTACTGTAAAACCTGAATATTATTATAATATTCTATTACAAGAAAATAGAAGCATCTATGATAAATTGAGAGGTTTTTTTCTACCTAAATTTCACCTTGCTTTTTGGAGTGCTCTCACAACTCTTTGTGCCACTAACTTGCTCCTACACTGGAGAATGTTATATTCACCTTAAAACCCACAGCCTGAGCTGAGACCCAGTTCTTCAACTTGGTTCCCTTAGGCAGCACAGAGAGGGGCAACTTCATTTTAAGATCATTAAATAGCTTTTGAAATGGTGAACTAAGTAGTTCACCCAACAATCTCACTGAGAACAACTAGGAAATCTGGACCACAGTTTATTTTCATCTTCTTCAAGCTACTGGAGGCCTGAAAAAGCAGTGAGAACTTATGAGACTGATATCTCAAAGGGGGTGGAAACCAACGGAGGGAAGGTCCACAACTGGACCTCTTTTACCCTGAGAATATCTGCTGATTCGAGAAGAGGTAGCTGGTAATCTGAGTGACTGAACAGAAATTTTAACCAATTAATTAGAGTTAGAAAGACAAAATTGCAGTCCTGAGTCTACCAAAGAGGCACTGGCAAACTTTTGGAAGTCAAGCATCTTGATATCCTATGAGTAAGGGTAATATGGGAGAAGATTAATCTTTTTTTTTTAAAGATTTTATTTATTTATTTTTAGAGAGGGAAGGGAGGGGGGAGAGAGAGAGAGAGAGAGAGAGAGAGAAACGTCAATGTGCAGTTGCTGGAAGACATGGCCTGCAACCTAGGCATGTGCCCTGACTGGGAATCGAACCTGCGATGCCTGGTTCGCAGCCCGCGCTCAATCCACTGAGCTACACCAGCCAGGGCAAGAAGATTAATCTTTTAAAAAGTTGAAGCCAAGATTCAAATATTTTCAATCCATGAAGTCGTATTAATATGACCCTGGATTGCTAGTTCCCATAGCTATCTTCCATAAGCAAATATAAATCCTCTTTGAAGAAAGAGAACATCATCATAAGACTTTTCCCCTAATTTTTGTTATACAGTGTCCAGCACAGAATTAAAAGGAACAAGGCACAATGAGAAGGTAAGTCAAGAAACGTAAGAACCAAGACAAAACACAGAAAACAGAAGATCCAAAAAGTTCTAAATAATAGAATTACTTCTTAGTCAAAGCCTTCAGAATAACAATGCTTATAAAGGAGATAAAAGGTGAGATTCATGATTATGGCAGATAAATAGAAACTATAAGAATAATCACATGGAAATTTTAGAACTGAAAAAATACAGCAACCAAAATTAAGAACTCCATGGTCATGTTTAATAGCATCTAAGCACAACCTAAAACAGGAAGACAGAAGAAAATATCTAGAATCATGCAAAATTGAACAAAAGGATAAAAATATAGATAAAACGTAATAGCACATGAAAGATACTGAAAATGGCTAATATATGTGTCATTAGGGTCTCAGAATGAGAATATAGAACGAATGGTGAAGAAAAAATATTTGAAGATACATTGGCTGAACTCTTTCCAAAACTGATGAAATACATTGTCATAAATACAAGAATTCTTACCTCAGGCAGAATAAATACAAAGAAATTCATATTTAAATATATCACCATAAAACTCATAACCAAAAACAAAAGGAAAACATTTAAAACAGAAAAAAGGGACTGATGACTGTCTCAACAGAAATAATGAAAGACAGGAGATAATAGGATGATTTCTACAGAGTACTTGATGAGGGGTGGGGCATCTTCCAACTTAGAATTCCATACCCAGCGATAATACGGCCTTCAAAAAAATATTTTCAGACAAACAAAAATTGGCAAAGCTCAGCATATCCATATTAAAGTTTTTTAGGGGAAAAGGAATTATCCCAGATGGAAGCTGAGAGATGAAGGAAGGAATAAATGTCAATCAAAGAGGAAATATATGCTTAGAACCCAATGGATATTGACTGTATAAAGCAATAATAGTCATGTCTCATTGGGTTCAAAGTATCTGTGAACTTACTAATATGCAGCATAATAGTGTATGAGTTAAAGGAAGGGTAGAGTTTAAATATTTTGAGGTCTTTGCCCTGTTTGGAAAGAGGGTAAAAGGTACCAAAGAACACTAGCCATGGACAGGTAATGGATGCATGCCATAAACTCCAGGGTAATCCCTTATCATAGACTGAATGTTTGTGGCCTCTAAAATTCTTATGTTAAAATCCTCTTCCCCAATGTGATGACAGTAAGAGGTAGGGCCTTAGGGAGGTCATTAGGTTTAGATGAGGTCACGAGGGTACAGCCCTCATGGTGAAGGTTAGCGGCCTTGTGAGAGTCATAAGAGAGCCTGTTTTGTCTCTGTCTTCCCACCGGGTAAGGGTTCAGGGACACGTCTCCCATCTGTGCCCCGGAGAGGGCTCTCCCTGGAGTCCACCTGTGCTGTACCACCACCTCGGACTTCCAGCCTCTGGGACTGTGGGACATAAATTTCTATTGTTCATAAGCCACCCACTTTACGATATTTTGTTATAGCATCCCAAACCATCTAAGACATCACCAAAGAATTAGTAAAAGTAAAAGCCAACAGAAGAGAGAAAATAAAATAATGGAAAAAATTCAATTGCTATAAAAGGAGACAAGAAACAGGAAAAATATGAATATACATTAATTCTCATAAATAGAAAGATAACAGTAAAGTGATAGATTTGAACCCAATATCTCAGTGATAAATGTAAAAGAACTAAATGCTTTGCCAACTAAAGGCAAAGATTGGCTTTATAACAAAGCCTGTGAACTGTCCATAAGAATCATCTTGTTGTAAATGTTACAGCAAAATATGTTGTAAAAATATGTTGTAAAAGAATGAAAAAAGATATACCATGCAAAGAATAACTGAAAAAAGTGAATGTACCTAAATTAATATCAAGGCAATTAAACTAAGAATCAATGTGTTTGAAAATTAAGAAA
The DNA here is from genome assembly GCA_004024845.1 of Tonatia bakeri. NCBI lineage: Eukaryota > Metazoa > Chordata > Mammalia > Chiroptera > Phyllostomidae > Tonatia > Tonatia bakeri. Next base: position 103,531 of record PVIA01005194.1, read on the forward strand.
TATACTTCTAAATAGCACTTGAAAGAAAAAATTAAAAATTTAAAAATAGAAAATATTTTAAACTAAAGATCAAGAAAATTTGATATAAAAAATACAGGATAAATGTTATAGGAAGTCTCTACTTTTAAATGTGTGCATTGTAAAAAAGGACTTGAAATGATGAGCTAAGAAATCATCTCAACAAATTAGAAATAGGAGAGCAAATTATAATCAAAGAAAATAGAATGAAAAAGAATGTAGTAGAAAGAAAATTAAGGGAAGAGAGAACAAACTTGTAATGGAATCAACAAAAACTAAAGTTGATTCTTTGGAAAGAGTAGTGAAATTGATAACTGTCTACCCAGACAAATCAAGAAAAAAGACAAAAAGAATCAATGTTAGGTAAGAAAAGAAAAACCATTGCAGATCTTACAACTATTAAAAGAACAAGAAAAGATATACCAATTTTAGGTTATTAAAATTAAAATTTTGATAAAATACAAAAATTTACATTAAAAATACAATTTGTTTAAACTAGTACAAGAAAAAATGGAACATTTGAATCATCCTGCAGCATCAAAGAAATTAAATCTGTATTTGTAAACTTTCCTAAAGAAAACTCAAGACCAAATAGCTTCACCAATATGTTCTTCCAGACACGTACGGAACTCATAGCCAGTTATACACAAACTGTTTCGGAGACCAGTGTAAGATGGAACACTCCCAAACTTACTGTGGGGCCAGCAAAACCTTTAAGCCAAAATCTGACAAGAACTTTACAAGAAGTGAAAAAAAAATCACAGGAGATCTTAGTCATGAAGATGCAAAAATTATACACAATATATTAACAAACCAAATTTAGCAATGTTTAAAAAGATTAATACACTATGGCCAAGGAAAGCTTATCCCAAGAAACAAAGTTATTTTAATATTCAAAAAATTGAGCAGTTAACTCACCACCTTAACAAAATAAAGGCTAAATTTCATATTCTTATCTATGCAGAAAAAAGCATTTAATAGAAGTCATCTCCATTGAGATTTAAAAATCTCATAGCAAACTCAAAATAGGAAGGAACTTTCTTAATCTCATAAAGGGCACCTATTTTAAAAATCCACAACAAAAATTATACTTAGAGGCAAAACTTCCTATGATGCTTATCACTCAAGATTTCATCACGCCATACAGAACAGCATACAATTTAAAACTCATGAATGGTTTGTTATTTATTTCTGGAATTTTTTGTTTAACATCTTGGACCATGATCGCACGCAGGTAACTGAGACCATGGCAAGTGGAACCGTGGATAGGAGGGAATTACTGTTCTCTGGTGTAAGTCCCTGCCACAGAAGTCTCTTTCTCTGTGTTCATGCTCTTCCTTCTCTTCAAGGCTACATCCTCATTTAATGGATGACAAAAACAAACAACAACAAAAAAAAAACCCCGCAAGATAAGATCCTCCAGAATTTCTGTGAGATCCAAAATAAAAGGAGTCCATTCCTCAAATGACAAAGAAACCACAAAGGCAGCCAGCCATTCAGACCAGTCTCAGAGGCTGCGAAGCTAGGGCTGACGGCTGGAGCCGCCTTGCGCAGACAGAGTATTTTGCACGTCTGTTCCAGACTTCTGCTGAAGCGGCTGCCTCCCTTCGGGGCATGGGGTGCCATCATTCACGCACACCGAATGGGCTGTTTTCCTTCCAATGGTTGTGCACAAGAGTAGGTTGCACCCGTACTCAGAGGGCATGATTTGCAAAAGGAAACCAGAGAAGCAGCATGTTCATGCATGTGCAAATCCCTTGCCCAGAAGATGACTTATTACATTAGGGGTGATCAAGCTTCAGAAGGAACCAAGAAAATTCTTCTATGTTGTTAGGGACATGCACAGCCAAGTATGTGCCGAACTGAACTCCTCCCTTGGTTCTTGCCAAAGGGCTGATGGGCTGTGCTGCTCTGTTTTTCTGTTTTTGACTCCAGGGCTGTATGGAACCCATTTTTAGAATGCCAGACATGCTATGACAAGTCCCAGATCTCGCAAGCCAACCCAAACCTGGCTGGGCTCAGAGGTGGATGGTATGCTATCCGGGAGCTGGCCCCTGCTGCTCTCTGCATGGAGTCGGGAAATGAGGGCCTACCGTTGACAACGCTCCCTCCCAGGGTTACGCAGCTGCAAGGAGAACACATCCAGACTCCCTCCACGGGACGCCTCCAAGAGCCTGGAGGAGGATGGAGTATCTGGAGGAGGGGGTGGCCGCGAGGGAGAGAAGCTCCAGCCCTGCGTAGTTGTCAGTCAGGGATAAAGGGGACTTAGAATGAAAGCCCTCGGGGGGTATAACCTTTCAAAACCACCTTCAGGACAGACAGACATCTTTGCTCTGACAGGGAGCCCAGAAGGACTCAATCATCACAGTGAACTCGGTGGTAAGCAGGCCTTACCTCATTTCATCTTCATGATGCCCCTGTGACAGGGACTAGCATCCCCTCCATTTTGCAGATGGGAAAACTGAGGCTGAGAGAGGCCACGCAACTAGCCCAAGACTCCCCAGCCATGGGTGTTAAAGTCACAACCGGACACTGTCTCCCACTGAAAATAATCCATAGCCCAACTAGGTGTTTAGCATACCAGAAGCATTCAGTAAATAATTATTAATGAAAATATATGACATACCTTATGTAGAATAAGGCAGATCGGCACTTATGATAAGGTCACTGGTTTAATAGAGTCTGGGCACTAACCAGCTGTGTGACTGGGTAAATTGCTTGACTCCCCTAGGTCACATTGTCCTCTTCTAAAAAGGAGTTTAGACTAGTTACTCTCTGTGTAAGATGAGGTGATGAATAAATCATACAGGGAGGCTGCATTTAAAATAAGCTATCTGTCTGGTTTGACCAGAGCACCCAGTGTAACTTTGACCTGAGTCCCAAGAAAAAAAAAACGCATGACATCTAGAAACACACACACACACCTTTCTAGTGCTCCATGTGGCTTGGTTGGAGAGGACACTGCCATTAGCAGAAGGGCCCTATAGCACGGCGGCCACTCCATTCTCAGTGACCAGACTGTCCCATTTGTCTCAAAAACACTGCAACCACTCCTGACTTTAGAGGACCCCACGAAAGGCTTCTCTCTTTGCTCAGCCTGATGACTTTTTGCTGGCAATTGAAGTGCAGAGTTCTTTTCCACAAAATGACTTCATCAGGACAGAAAAAAACTACCAGAATCTGCTCAGAGCAAAACTATGACCTTGAATGTTTTCAGACACACCTTTTCTGTCCTTTAAAAAATTCCTTTTTTTTTTTTTTTGTCTTAAAGGCACTACATAATAGTGCACAGGCAGAACTTATTGGTCTATAGAACTGGTTGCTCTTGTATTTGTTCTTACTTTTCCTGGCTGCTTCCGGACTCGCTCATTCTTCTCCATCGTCTCCATCACGGCCCCCTTCTCTGGAGAGCCTTCCTGGACTCCATCAGGCAGACGTGCGCACGTTTTTTAGGAATGAATCAGACTTGAGGCTAAGGCCTGTGATTTCTCCCCTTGGCATTCCCAGTGCCTAGCAAAGTCCCTGATGCAAGATGGGCATCGAATACACACATAGTTGGTGAACGAATGTTGAAGGGATGCTTCAAAAATTCAATTAAAAACTTAAGAGAGTAAATAAAATGTAAATAATGAGAAAACATATATTAAATACTGCTTATCAGTGAACGTACAGCCAGACGATAAGTATGCTGATGACCATTTTCCTCTTTAGACTTTACGAAATGCGTGAGTTGAATAGGTCCTGGGTGAGTAGAAGCCAATGAGAGGTTAGTCGATCTGAGAGAGGAAGATGCGTTTCTCAAAAATCCAAATATGTTTTCATCAGAGCTACTATGAGCCTTACCCCAGTTCCTACCGCCAGGTGAATGGGTCAGCCAGAAGGCATCTGTGAGAAACGGCCTGACCATCACTGCCCTAGATCTGAGGAAGAGGGAATGAGGCCACGGTCAAGTTACCTGCCCCAGTTGGAAGGAGTCGCCTTAGTGCGGAAGAGTGAAGGTTGGGTTAGGAAGTGATTTTTGTTGAAAATGAATGTATGCAAGGAATGAAATCTAGAATATCACTCATTTCAAACACGGTAGCCCCTATTCAGACAGAGTTTCTCCCTTGAAGAACATGCAGAGGGAAAACAAGACTTTCATTCACTGGACAGGCAATGTTAATCTGTGGACAGAGTGACCGAATTCAGTTTGTCCTGGGCTGACATTCTGCCTCTTAGTAGCTCTGTGACTTAGTCATGCCACCACTTTCTTATTAAGTATATTTTATTGATAATACTATTACAGTTGTTCCATTTTTCCCCTGTGACCCCTCTGCCAGGTGCCCCCATTCCCTCCAGCAATGCCCTCCCTTAGTTCATGTCCATGGGTTGTACATGTAAGTTCTTTGGCTTCTCCATTTCTTATAGTATTCCTAACCTCCCCCTGTCTATTTTGTGCCCACCTATTATGCTTCTTATTCAGTAGGGAGGGGGAGAGGAGAGAATGGGCATCATTTTTGTCACTAGAGATAGTAAGTTATCACATATTTTTGAAAGTAGGCAATAATAAGGGTTTCTTTCCTTTGCTCCAGGCAGTAGGCCACTAGGGGAAAAGAACTGACAGGAAACTTCCTAAACTGGGAGGAAATTGGCCAAACTTCCAATTGCAGAAGGTTTCCTGTTGAAATAAATTGGTTGTGGAAAGAAACAGCAAAGACAGGTAAATTAGGGTTCTAGAATCAACTGCCAAGTGAAGGTGTATGGCGGGGGTGGGGTGTTCCCACAAAGCACCAAGTAATTCTTTGGACATCAGCTGTGTGTCCTACAATTCAGCTCAATTCTGATACCCAGAGACAGCAGCAGATTCTACAGCCTGAAGGCTCAGTCCTACAAGACTGTTTCGAGCACCACCCCTACCCCCAACCCACCCCATTTCACTCACCAGCCACAAGCCCGGGTTGTTAGCTGTGCTTCTGACTGACCAGCTGTACACTGGAGGTCCTAATGACCCCTTTCTTGGGCTTCAGACACCAGTCCTGAGTCAAGTCCTGGTTGTTCTTTGTACTTCTCGCTAACTGGCTGTAAACAATAGGCTCCTACAACCCTCTTCTCTGGTTTGATTAATTTGCTAGAGCGGCTCACAGAACTCAGGGAAACGTTTTGCTTAGCAGATCACCAGTTTGCTGTAACAGGACCTGACTCGGGACAGCCAAGGGAAGACATGCGTTGGGCGGAGTGTGTGGGAGGGCGCAGGGCTTCCTCGTCTTCTCGCGGCTGCCCCTCCCCCCGCATCTCCACCTGCTCACCGGCCCAGCAGCCCTCCAAACCCTCTCCTTTTGGGTTTTTATGGTGGCTTCATTACACAGGCGTGATTGATAAACTCCTTGGCCACTGGCAATTGATTCAACTTCCAGTACCTTTACGCTCCCTGGAAGTTGGGACTGAAAGTTACGAACCTCTCATCACATGGTTGGCTCCACTGGCACCCAGCCCCCCAGCATTAGGTATTTTCCAAAAGTCACCTCATTTACATAACAGACACCTTTATGGCTCTCATTAGTTAGGAGATTCCAAGGGTTTTAGGGAATATGAAGCAGGAAATGTGGGTGAAGATATATATATATGTATCACCTGAAAGACCAAGTATATATTTCTTGTAAATCATAATATAGCAGTCGGAACACTCAAAACTTCGAATCTGTGTCATATCACTCACTTTGATTCTATAGATATTTACTGAACACCTACTATGTGACAGGCATTGTGCTGAGCCCTGAGCATGTGGGGAGGAGTAAGAGACACTATCCCTGCTGTCAGAGAGCTCACAGGCCATCAGAAAGGACATTCACTAAGACATTCACATACTCGTGTGAGGAGCATTTTGAAGGGCGGGTGCTATGGGAGAGTGCGGGAACACAGGGTCCAGTGTGTGCCATCAGATTGCTTACCTGAAAGTTCCATTGACGCTGAAAATGAAGGAATAAGGATGAAATGGTAGATTTTGTATTTTCCTCCATTATACAGATATCTCTTGCATTCCTACTATGTGCTAAGCACTGAGGAGACCGAGATACTAAAGAAACTATGAAGAGTCTCAGCCCCCTAAGATCTCAAACTCCACTGGAGAAGCATGAAATGAAGAGAACAAATGCCACGTTATATCACAAATTAAACGCTTTGGAAGTAGAGGAGGGAACAGTGGATCTGCTCCCTCCAAAAGGAGACCAAATGCACATCTCTGGGTTGGAGAGATCCAGCTTTGGGGTTTGGCTGGTGATTTCCATGCTATCCCCCTGAGCTCTTACCCTGTGACTCCAAGTGATCCTGCAGTGCCTGCTGGTATTGTTAACAACTTGAAGCATTAATGTGATACAGTGATGCCCTCGGAAAATAAATAGAGCCGATAAAAAAAATTAACGTGTTCAAAAATAAATGCATCCTCTGCTGACTTGTTCACACACGATAAAGTTTACTCAGAGCAAGAAAGAAAGAATACAGCAGTAAAAATCTCACAAGCGTTGGCCAGAGGAAAGATCTGTCTCCCCTCCAGCCTCCTGTATAAGTGACTGAAGATCTTTCATTTTCAGAGCCCTTTCCAGTTTTCAAAGTACTTTCATATTCAAATTTCATCGATCCTGCCCACCAAATCATAAAAACAATGAGTGTAGATACATCACACCCACTCTATCTACAGGGATGCCAACCCTCTAAGGAAATAAGCCATTTGTAGAGTCACATGACTGAGAGAGGTGAAGGGAATATTAGAATCCAAGTCTTCTGATTTTCTCTCTAATGATCTCTGAACACCCAAACTTTCAAACTATAATGTGCATGTGAGCCGCAGAATCAAATTCGTAAGTAGGGAGTGGGAGCCAAAATTCTGCATTTTCAGTAGGCTCCGTGATGCCCAGGCTGCTGGAGAAAAGACACTTCACAATGAAAGGGGACCTGCTGTGGTCCAGGGGCACCTATGTGTGTTTATATACATAATATATTTACAGTACATAATCTGTATTTCCCAAAAGAAATTATTTCAGTGAGTTATGACAGTGGACAATCCTTTTCACTTTTTCAAAATACAAAATAGTAGTCCCTTGGCAACTTTTACCTAACTAATACCTATTCCCCGTGCATGGGGCTGGGGCCATTGGTAGACTTATTATAGTTACCTGTCTTGATCTTCTCTCGTCTTTTTTCTGGATCTATCTCAGTTCCTGACTCTCTGACTCTGTTACCCTCTCTTTCATGCTTGATCATCAGACGATGTCCTTGAATTACAAGAAGTGGCGGTTCACATTTTGCGCTGTCCATGGTGTTCTGCCTTCCGAGCTCAGGCCACCTTCCCATGCTGCCTTTCAACATAATAGGCAATGACAGCTCGTCTTCATAATCAATCCATTGATACATACTCACTAACTGCTCCAGTGGGTGCAGGAGGCACTATACTTCAGTACAGCCTGCCTAGAAAAGAGACACAAAATGATTTAGACCAGACAAACATGGCATCAAGGAATAAGATATTTAGAGTAAAGCAAGTGTGCTGTTGGAAGTAATAATGGAAAGAAAATATGTTCAGTTCTACGAAGTTATGGGAAAAAATGTAAGACATAGTTATATCCCTCTAGGATACTTTCAGTCTTGTTGGGAAATTGATGATGAAAATAATTGCACTCATATTTATTGATGGTAGAGATTAGTTAGCACACTTGTTTGATTTTGCCATCTAGCATTCATTCCTCAGTTGTGACTGAGGGGACGAGGGCAACGTGTCCCCCTCTGGCCATTGTCTATAGAGGTCTCTCATCCGCATAAAGATTCCCTGCTTACCATAATGGAAACATTATTTCCCTTCTATAAAGGGGTTGGGAGAAGTAGGCTTACAGTTGTATGAAAAATAATACAATAATTAAAAAGTAATAATACAAGAAACTGTGTTTTGCATAGTCACAATGGTAAACCTACTTTTGCCAATCTAAGCTCTCATAGTAGTTTATATCTTTTATGTAATTTTACCCTAAACTATGCTTTTCATATGTGCATGTCTTTGCTGGATTCAACTATAAACTCCTTAAGGGCAGGGGATATGCCTTATTCATGCCTCTGTCCCAGTGGTGAGTTTTGATTGTCACAACTTGGCATGAGAGTGGAGGAGGGGAGAGTGCTATTAGCATCTAGGGGGTAGAGGCCAAGGATACTGTTGATTACCCTACAGTGCACAGGACAGCTCCCCCGTGCAGTCCATATGGCAACAGTGCCAGCATTGGGAAACCCTGCTGTACCCTTAGTGCCAGGCACATAGTAGGTGTCTAATAAATGTTTGCTCAGTGATAAAGATGAATGGATGGTTTGTATGTTCTTAAGTAGCTTATCTCTTGCCTGAACCTTCTCCATGTGGGTTGGCTCAAGGATAATGTGATTGTCTCTGGATGGAAGGTCAGTCACAGTAACCTGCTCCTTGTAAGATGGCACTTGATTTGTCTGCTTCTTTCTCCCCTTCCATGGTGCTCCCCTTCCATGGTGTGTGGTAGATCAAAATGCATACTCCTAGGGATGGCAGACAAGGCCCTCTGTGCTTACCATGCACCACTCCCTACTGTGTACCCCATACTCCAGCTACCCTCACCAAATTCTATTCAGCTTACAATACATACTCTGCTATTTAGAATTTGCATGGCTTTGCAAAACATCTTTCCTTTGCCTAGAATTTTCTATCCAACCCTATAACATATGTACTTTTTGAGCTCCCATTCACCCAGTCATCTTGTCTATTTTACTTTTACGTGTTCCCTTATTCACCACAGAGAATTGACCAGGCATTCTTCTGTGATTTCACCTTGGGTTCATTGCTTCTACATAGAATTTTTATGACATTATAGTATGACTATTTGTTTGCATATATGTTCCTTCCAACTAAACTGAATATATATATATATTTTTTAAGATTTTATGTATTTATTTTTAGAGAGGGAAGGGAGGGAGAAAGAGAGAGAGAGAAACATCAATGTGCGGTTGCTGGGGGCCGTGGCTTGCAACCCAGGTATGTGCCCTGACTGGGAATCGAACCTGTGATGCTTTGGTTTGCAGCCCACGCTCAATCCACTGAGCTATGCCAGCCAGGGCTTCGAATATATATATATATATTTTTTCCTCACTAGCACCTGTCTCGATTCTCCATTCCTAGTAAACAGGAGGTGCTCAATAACTGGCTGATAAATAAATGAATCAATCAATCAGTCAATAAAGGATGGATGTTCTAAGAATAGCCCTGTCAGGTGCTAGAGGTTTGAGGTCTAAATCCACAGATATCAGGCAGATCACTTAGATCTGCAGATGACGATAGCTATGTCGTAAGGCTATGATGAAGAAGATGCACATTCCGGTACGTTTATAATAAATCCAGCCAACAATTCCCCTTATTGATTATTCTTTTGTTTTCTCTTTTTTTTTTAGAGAAAGGGGAAGGGAGGGAGAAAGAGAGAGAAATATCAGTGTGTGGTTGCCTCTCACATGGCCCCCACTGGGCACTGGGCCCACAACCCAGGCACGTGCCCTGACTGGGAATTGAACCAGTGACCATTTAGTTTGCAGCCTGCACTCAATCCACTGAGCTATACCAGCCAGGGCTGATTATTCTTAATATAATAACCCAGATCCTTAGACCTGTGAGTGGTAAACTAGGATGCTGTAGAACAAACAGCGATTCTTAAATCTAGCTGCATATGAAAATCACCTGGAACACTTACAAAATGAGAACAGTGAGACACCTCAAGTCCAACCATTTGAATCAGAACATAGTGGATGGTGGGGTGGACAGACATGATTTAAAAGAATAAAATAAATAAGAAAATAAAAGCCCCACCCCCTGGGTAATTCTAATGTGCATATAAGACAGAGAACTGCTCTGTAGATCTTCAGAAGTTCTGCACAGAAGAAAACACTCCAGAGACTTAGGCACGCACAGGAAAATGTGGTTCCTCTCAAAATGAATGTGACCAATGGAAAATTTTCTACTTTACATAGAATGGGAGGGAGAATGGGCACTATTTCACACAATGGGAACCAAGCCCCTCACTTCCACCGGGGAACCTACAGTGGAAAATCTGACCTGATTTCTTACTGCAACAGGGGGGATCATTGTGGGGAGGCTCCCAGGCCAGTGGATGTGGAAATGCCAAACCCTCCAACTTCCTCTCAGCCTTTCTTTAGTGCGGGAACTGCACCATGCATGAGTGTTCTGTGGCTGTTCACATGCTAAGGACGGGGAATTTCAGCAATTTCTTTCAAGTCTTGTTTTGACGAGGGATTCTCCACTAGGGGTATACATCGAAATCATCAAAGAAGAATTTTTAAATAAAAATCTCTGGAGGTAAAACCCATGAATTTGTTTGTTCATTATAAATTCCATGAGTGATTTTCAAGTTTCAATCCTAGTTAAATATAACTACACTTTAAATGAACCAGCATCTGGTAAAAAATCAGTTCCCCGATTTATCAAACTTAAAAGGAAATAAGAAAGATCGGTATCATCTTCTGAATGCACTGAATTCCTGCTTCAGGGAAGTTCATTTCGAAAGGCATTTATTCCTAAATAAACTAAAGAGCATTGCTTGGACACCAAGCGGCGTACAACTCCATCCAGGACGTGAACTGCAAGTAGGCAGTGTTCTGTTAATAATGCCAGCATCTGTTCTGTGTTTTCAACTGGAAAGCAAGCATTTCCCATCTAATTCCACCGATTCACCCTTTGGAGTATTATAAATGCTATGACAGACTCTCTCCTTCCATGCCAATGGATTGGGTTGGCCATATACAATCACTAAGATTAATTTATAGAAATGTGTAATAAAACTTTTCAAGGATTGGAGCATGGGCACATGCAGCTAACATCACATCCATGCCAATGGCCACTTGCCATGCTGTTTGAGGTCTGCATCTGCTGCTGGTTAGCAAAAATTCCATTCACAGCTGTCCAGATGAATCAAATGTCCAATTAGCATTTCTTGCTCAGTGACAGGATTCTGCCCAGAACAAAAATTTGAAAACAGAAAGCACACCAGAACAGAAACTTTTATTCATGTTCTTGCTGAAAACACTGCTCTGAATTCTTAAATGTCTTAGGAGGAAAAACTATGGAAAGCTAACAGAGTCTTCTAACAGTATATTTTCTTCCTAGGTGCACTTAGGTTCAAAGGATTTCTCTTCATTGTATGCATACTTTCCTAACGAAAACCCTCGACCTACTCCTCCCTATTCCTCAATTCCAAAAGACCATCAGCATCGCAAGTTTCCTGTTCACTAGAAATGGAAGATGGTGTGACCTTCCACGAATAAAACCATGTCTTGTTTCCAGTTCAAACTTCTACGGTCACAGGAAAATGAACTCAGCCTAATCTTCAGATTTCCCTTAGTGGTGGTAACCAGGATTTATTTTGTACTTCTATGTTCAAGTATGCTAAGGTCCTCCGAATAACTACAAAAGAATAACAGCTCTTAAAGACTCACAGTAGAATGGCCCAAGAAGGGCCATTTCCTCCATTGGTTGAAGATTTTTTGGTGGTTTTCAATTTTACATGAAATAAAATTACCAAGGCCCAGCATGATTTAGCCTTTAGCTGTTTCTCCACTTTCAACTTCTTCCCTTGATCCATATGCCGCAGACACACGGGCCTAAATCTTAGTTCTCTCGCTCAGTAAGCCAACGTCTCCTCTACCGCAGGGCCTTTGCGTGTGCTGCTTCTCCTGAGTACTTCCTTACCTCCATCTTTCAGAGTTTCACCTCCCCTGATAGTCTTTCTGCAGTCATATCCAGGTCCATATTCCTCCTGTTGTAAAGCATTTCTAATGCCCTTCTTTGTTTCCTTGTACCACTTAAGCACAGTTTGTAATTTATTTTTCATTTGTGTAGATTCTCTTTGCCTTTATTTCCCAGTGAAAGGAAAACTCCAGAAAGAGCAGAGCTTATGTTAGCATCTCTTTCCACTGCCTAGCACAGTGCCTTTTACTTACTAGCATCTCAATAAATTTCAGATATCTAAAAGAATGAATGAATGAATGTGAATTAATATTCTAATTCACAGTGTGACCTAACCATGCTTTACAATGGGACAGACATCTTTCTTTTTTTTTCTGTCACTAGTAATGAAACTATTTTATAAAGTCTTTCTAAATAAAGACCTTTCTGTGTAAAGAGGAAGTGAAAATTTTTTTAACAGACTTAAACTCCTTGATAACAGCCTCCATTTGTGTAACGCATTATAACTCACAGAGCACTTTCTTGTACTCTTATGTTTATCTTCCCTATACTACGGGGGCGGGGGAGGGAGTACAGAGTTTCTGTGCTTTCTTAGTTGCCCGTGTCCACAGATGTATGAAGGGCAAAACTAGGATTCAAACCCAGGTGAGCAGGCCCTTGATTTGCTGGTCTCCCCTCCCCCTGCCTCCTCCCAGCCTCATTATTCTCTCTGTCTTGCAGTCAAGTTACTCCTGCCAGAATCTGGAGATGATTTTTGGAGGAATTTACCCTGAAGGAGAAATATAGTTTGATTTAAAATTTGATTGAATGTACAGCTAAATTAACATGCTGGAGAAAATCCATTTTCTAGGAGCGGTTTCAGTATATATTTTCAACAATTACCAAATACAATGCATATGTTAAAAACAAAAGCAAACCCATAAAGAAAAAACAAAACAAAACAAGACAATGGGAGAAGCAATGTAACAGAGACCACTCCGTCTAACCCAATGGGAAGTGCACTGCTGGCCAATTAAGAATGGTCACAAGGAGGAGAGTCATCCATATTTTTCTTTCTCTCTGGAGACAGGTGTACACACACTTTGCTTAATGGAAGTACCCCCCATAGTCAGAATTGTTCCATCCCCTGTCATTTCCCCATGCCAGAGTTAGTTTTTATGACAAGCTTCCCTGTGAACCTTGCAGCCCAGATGTTTCCATGGCAGCATGGAGGCTGCGGCTGCAGAAGTCAGCTTCCCCTCCGCAGCCACGCCGGCATCTGAAGCAGTAATTACAAGAGCAAAGTCTAAAGTCAGCCAAGTTTTTTTTTTTTTAATTTTTACATAATGATTGCAATATTTTTACTTAAATATGTGTTATTTTTAAATTATTTATTATTACTTATCATGCTCTGTTCAAACGGCAAAGATCAAAATGAAGAAAGGGAAAGGAAGATAAAGGTGTAAAAGAGGGAGAGGGTGGGCAGAGGAGGGGGAGGAGGCGAAGAGAGGAGAGAAGGAAGAGGGCTGTGTTCCAGGATGCCAGTGTCTTGTGTTATTACTGAAAATAAATTTAAAGGTTCAATTACTTTTTCAATATTAAGATGCTTTGTAATTATGGCATTTCTCATCCCCATCAACTTCCAATTCCTTTCTCAGCACGCCTAGGAAGTTTGAATACATTCTAGGGAAGAAGTCCAATCCAGATGCAGCTGCTAGGGTCCCAGAGAAGGAACCGTCCGCAGAAAAGACAGGGAAGACCAAGATAAGCCTCACAGGGAGATCTGCTGTCTCTATTTGTTTCCTCAGCAGTTTTCCTTTCTCGTTCAAAACTCTGTGCAGAGAGACAAGCTGCAGGGCTGAGCATGTGTGGACAAAGTTGACTGTTGTCATGAGATGCAACTTGCAAAACATTGCTATGTTGCAATGCAACTATGGGAAGCATAGTTCGTAATGTTTAGGGGTGTCATTGTGCTGCACAGAGGCTAGCAGAAATGGTAAGCAATCCCCACAAAGGGTTGGGATTACATTTACATTGTCAGATCAAGATGTTTCTTTTAATCTTGTCCTGCATTCCTTAGTATCATTTGTGAGTGCCAATAATTTCCCTTTAACTTGATCAGTCTAATCAAGACACATAGATGTGGACACACACCTAGCCACACACACACAAATGGTGACAGTCCACTCAAAAGCCAATTCACATGATGCCTGTGTCTCAATTCCTCTTCACCGTGGCTCAAATGTTTGCTTCTCTCTCACCAACTCGGCCTTTTCCACAGTCTGCTCCTGTGGTCCTTCAGTCTCAGAAATAGCTGATTCAAACATATATATGTGTGTACAATTCTCACCTGCAGGCCTAATCTTAGATGTCTGAGAATCCAAGGAAACCTAAATAGGTATTGAATTTACCTATGGGGCTTGTGGTAGGTGCTTACATATGAATGATAGCATCTACATTTTCCAAGAATCTAGCAAGTCTAACACGGCACATTTTTCTAATCAACATAGGAGTTGAAGTTAAAGAATGACTTGCTCAAGGTAACAAAAGCAGTAAGTGGTGCAGCTGGCCAGGTGTTCAAACTCCAAATTCCATGCTCTTTTTGTAGCAACACAGAATAACTCTCGAGGCTGGGATTGCAGCTATCGCCTGCCATTCAGGCTGAGAGAACGGAATAGGCATTGCTTATATCTGACCAGTATCTTATCCCTTGGGGTCCTACTGCTCCCTTATTCCATGAGATTCCTTTGGAGATGGAAAGTATTGATTCTTCTCTAAGCACATCCTCTCCCCCTCCGAAGGCTGGGTACGTGCTTCAAGAATGTCCAGTCCTAGAACTGCATTGCTTCACTAAACTCAATGGCCTAAGGGGTGGGCATAAGAGCCAAGCAAGGTCTATCAGCACCCATCTCTGGAAAATGATAAATGGGATAGAGGAAAAAGCCTTCTTTTTCCACTGAGTCTGCTAAGCTGGGACAATGCAATTCTGGAGCTGCTGGAAGTTGTGCTTCCTGGCTGCAGGAAGGAGCTCATCCGCTGTAGCTGAGAATAAGGCAGAGAGACCAGATGGCATGCTCTTTCGCTTCTTTACGCTTTTGCACATACGGTTCTCCACCTCTAGAACACCTGTTCTGCTCCTCTATTCAAAAAGAAAAATATATAGCTAACTCCTACCTCATCTCAGCTATTAGCTCCTTAAGGAACTGTGTCCTCTTTCTCCATGTTGCATTAGATGCTCCTGCTCTGTACTCTCATAACATCTATGCTTACTTACACCTGTAATTAAAATCATCACACAGCATTGCAGTTACTGCCTACGGTCTTCCCCACCCCCCACATGATGCTGTCCTTACAGAGAGTGAGTATGTTGTGGTTATCATTGCATCCACGTCCCTTAGGAAAGTAGCAGGTACATAATAAATGCTCATTGTTTGTAGAAAAGATGGATGGTAGTGGATCTTAGTTTGAAAACTGTTTCTCAAACTCCAGAAGCTGTTGAGAATTATCCTCCATGAATAAATAGAAGAAGCATTATCTGGAAAATTCTGAAATTCCAAATTCTCTGAAATTCTCATGGTTAAAACTAGAATCAGTGAACATTATACACAGATATATTTTAGGCACAGTATGAGAAAGGAATTCCAGTCAGTCACATGATTTTAATGGTTTTCTTTGTCTTTGGTTCATAATCAGTTTTACTATGTTCTATATAGGTGTGCTTTTCTTTGTTGCTTATTATGATGTGATAGTACTTCTTGAAAATGCAATTTGATTTCTCAGTCATTTTTTGGAAAATCTCAGTCAGTATGTCTTCAAATATGCTTCAGCCCCATTTTCTCTTTCCTTTATGTCTAGGACTCCGGCTACATGTATGTTGGACCTTTTCGCCATGTCCTTCTATCCTCCTGTTTTTGTATTATCTGGATATTTTCTTCTGACCTACCTCCAGTTCACTAATTCTCTCTCCAGCTCTGGCTAATGCGATGTGAAACCATTCAGCTCTTAATTTCAGTTGCCGCATTGTTCATTTCCACAGTCTTTATTTGCTTCATTTTATAGGCTTTAGTTTTCTGCTGAAATGCTCCATCTGATTTCTTGAACATATTAATCATGGTTAACTCAAAGTTCATACCCAATAACTCTGCCATCTTGATCATCTATGGGTCTATTTCTATTTTCTCATTTTTTAATTTGATATTTTTATTAATCTATATCTCTTTGCCTGACTCATTATTTTTTATTGCATTCTAAATATTGTGTAAGAAGAATTGCAGAGGTAATTCAAGGCTATAAAAGATGTTATGTTCATCAGAAAAGATTTTATTTTGCTTGTATTTTGCTGGGCATCAGTCTTTGTGAGGGCTGGAGTTAGTTTATTTCTGGATACTTCCACTTCTAAAGTGTACCTCTTCGAGGATTTCAATGGAAATCCTTGGGCTAGTCCTGCTTGGCAGGCCCTGTACTCAATTTTTGGCAGAGATTCCTCCATATGAATCAAAAGAAATCTCTCATTAGTTTCAGCCTCTCAGCCACCAACTGACATCAATTGGTCTCAAATCTAAAGACTTCATTTGCTCTGAGTTCTCCCCCTTCAAGTACTTGCTGCATTGGTAGCTGTCCAATTCCTTCAAAAAGGTTATACGCACACACAAATATAAATATACATGTATATGTACATCTATACCTGTATCTACATCTACATACATATTTATTCCTATTTTAGTAGTTGTTCAATACTTTCAAAGAGACTTAAAAAAATGTTGCCCAGCCTTTCTAGTAGTTCTTAACAGGGGGATTCATTTAAAATAAGTAAGTCTACTACTGCCAGAAGTACAATCCTACAGAAGTATTTGTATGACAGGCTTGGATTTGACTGGATAAATCTTAAACTTCGTTTGGAAAAGTAGATGCTAGGTAATAGGCAGGGAAATGTTTTTTTTTTTTTTTAATTTTTATTTTATTGATTATGCTACTACAGTTGGCCCATTTTCCCCCCTCACTCCCCACCACCCTGCCCATCCCCTCCCACCCTCATTCCCCCCTTTAGTTCATGTCCATGTGTCATAAGTTCTCTAGTGTCTACATGTCCCATACTATTCTTACCCTCCCCCTGTCTATTTTCTCTCTACTGTCTA